>CAEGAE010044895.1:0-47176 GCA_903067095.1 Girardinus metallicus
AGATAGATAGATAGATAGATAGATAGATAGATAGATAGATAGATAGATAGATAGATAGATAGATAGATAGATAGATAATAAATAATAAAAACAAAACAATTTATTTCACAACAGCCATTTCTTTCTATCAACACATTTTTTTAAGCAAAAACAAACAGACCTTATCAAGATTTTATCGGTTTCCCTCCATCATCATTCGTCCTCCACCATTTTACCATTCAAAAATGACTTATTTTAAACTGAATTATGTCTTTAAATTGCTTCAGTTCAACATTTAATCTGTTCCACTCCACACACAGATACACACTATTTTTCATCTTTTAGCACAGACTCTTTGTTTTTCTATTTGTTTTTATTTATTCCTCTTAAGAGTAAAGAGAGAGAAACTAATTCAGTCATGCACACCATGAACCTTCATCTCACAGGTCCAGGAAGTGAACAAACAAATTAATCAGCCTTTCATTCTCTCCCTTGGTACTAATTATTTACTAAGCTTCCAGAGGGACACGGTGATGATATCATGGAATAATCTTAACTAAGCACTGAAGCAAAGAGCAATTTAAATATTTCCATTAGCAGTCAGTATTAACAAGCAGCAAAGATTTCCTCCTTAGAAAGGAGCTGATACAGCAAACATTTGAAAGAATATACTCTCTTTTTTTACCTATTTGCACGACTGACACTGCACATCACCCTGAACACAACATCCCTAAAACATGGTGGTGGCAGCATTGTGATGGAAGGAGCTAAATGCAGAGCAAGACTGGAATTTCAAAAATATTTAAAATTAGCGACCAGAGCTAATGTAGCAGTTTATATTGAAATATATTCGAGTATTGAAAAGGTCCAGTTAAAGTCCTTTTAACTTTACCTGGTTAAAGTTAAAGGTAGTAGACCTGAATACAACGGAGAAACTGTGTGTAAACAGGATGTTTACAACCTTTTCATTTAATCCATTAGTGACACAAATAACCCAACAACAATCCAATATTGTTCCCAATGTACACTTTACTGCAGAAACACATTTATATTATGTGCCAGTTAAGAAAAAGACAATTTTATATGAATCCTCATGAAGCACAAGAATTAAATAAATGAACAAATAAATATTAATTAAAAAATGTCAGCTAATAGATTGATTGTTAACAGGAGTACATACAGACTGAAAAGACGCCGTTTGATGAAAAACAGCATGTTCAGCCGCCATTAAGCCAAAACTCTACTATATATGTGTATCTGTACGAATATATTTACATATACATTTAAAATAGAAAACACTTTGTTTCTAGCTCCAAACTCTTTAAGTGGAAAGGATTTAGCTTCAAATTCATCAAAGAAATGGCAATAAAATGTCTATTTTTATAAACATTTTATTGATATAAAATAAAATCACTTTTTAATTCAACAAAAAGTTATTGAATTATTTGTTCATTTGTATCTTTTTAATTATGTCTACTACTGAACTAAAAAAAAAGCTTAAGTGGTTAAATAAAAAAATATGTATAACGCGGCCATTTTTATCCTGTTAGCTGATTAATGTCAGAATAATCGATTTCTAAAATAATCGTTACAGCCCTTACTTAATTTATCTCTCTCCACTTCTAAATGAATAGATATGTATTAAATGTGTAAGATAATAAAATAAACTCATTTTGTTGCCTCACATTCACAAAGTCGCAGCTTATATTTGTTCAGAAGCGCAACAGCTTTTCCTCCAGCTGCGTTTTCAGGAATCTGACCCACACCTGGAGCACTGAGTGGGACGATGACTCATCGTCCAACTGCTGATGATGACTCCAAATATTTCACGCACGCACCCACGCTCTCCAGCACGCTGCGGCGTGCGCTCCTTCACGTGCACTCTCTCGGACAGGCATCAAAGCCATTTACGTCAAGCCAGACAGAAAGGAGAAAGCGGCTCCTCTGTCCTGCAGAAACACGTAAGTGGTTTGCACACAAGGAGTCACTTTGATCCGATTTCTAATCGCATTATTCATGCGGGTTCGCTTTAAATGCACCAAATGCGTTTTCTGTTTCAGATGAGAGGGAAAAGAAGAAGAAGAAGAAGAATAGCTGATCTCTATGGCAGACCTCGGCTCGGATGGTTGTGCCATCGCCCATCCGGCGGTCCACTGTGAGCGAAAATAATTCAACCAGAGGACGAGAGATGGCGAGCCACCGCCGAGCATCGCTGCTCGCCCTGTCGGCGCTCCTGCTCTTCACATTAATACACCAAACATCCTCATCCTCAGCATCAGCAGCTTCCGAGGGGAGAGGCAGGAACAACAACCGGAGTCATGACAGCAGGCCATCATTTCAGATTAAAGACAGCAGCAGTAATTCCTCTGTCAGCGCGCTGAGACCGAAACCAGATGAGGAGGCGTCACCGATCTGTGCCTTCAGGGTAATAGAGGGGGGCATCTGGGGGCAGCTTTGTTTTCGACGCACGCTGTTCGGGTACAGGTGCAACAAGGAGGACTGCAGGACGCAGGTGACTTTAGGGAACCTAGTGGCGAACCTGCTCACCAATGGCAGCGTGTTGTTACAGTGGAGCCACAATGGAGACAATAAGACCAGACAGAGCCCCCCCGAGCAGCCTGCTGGTTCTGGGTCACATTTAACTTCTCCGCCGCGGTCGGTGTTCGGTGAGCGGCGCCACCAGCGCGGCGGGTTCGAGCTGAGCTGCTGGTGGAACGGCAGCTACACCCAGTTCGAGTGCGCCGGCGTGCAGCTGGCGGCGGGATGCAGGGACTTCATGATGTCCGAGCTGCATGAGAACATCCCGTACCGAAT
Organism: Girardinus metallicus; assembly: GCA_903067095.1. NCBI lineage: Eukaryota > Metazoa > Chordata > Actinopteri > Cyprinodontiformes > Poeciliidae > Girardinus > Girardinus metallicus. The sequence goes on from CAEGAE010044895.1 coordinate 2,794, forward strand.
CTGCCTGCGGGCCCCGGCCCGGTCCGGCCCGCGTCGGAGAGCGGAGCAGCGGGACTGCGTGGAGTTCACGCTGCCGCCGTCAGGGATGCAGGACATTGTGATCGCCATGACGGCGGTAGGGGGCGCTATCTGTGTGATGCTGGTGATCATCTGTCTGCTGGTGGCCTACATTACAGAAAACATCATGAGCCCCACTACACAGCACACCTACTCCTACCGCACTCACTCACGCCACTGACGGACTAAATAAGCTAAATATCTGCATAAACACGTCCCACAGTCATCGTTACAAGGTAGTTATTGTTCAGGTGCCTCTTAATAAATTAGAAAGGCAATTTAATTTGGAAAAAATGAAACTAATGTTGGTGATAATGGCATACAACTAAAAAAACCCAAATGATATCCTGGAAAATAGGGATAAGCCACAAAAAGTAATTGCTAAAAAGCATGCTGTTCACAGAATACTATCCAAGAATATCAATGGAAAGTTTCTTGGGGGAAGACGCACAATCGACAACAACAACTTCAGCCTTGAAAATATGGTGAAGCTCACCAGTTTCAGAGTTTGGGTTAGATTCATAAGAACCACCACACACAGATGAATCCGGCATTTAAACAGAGACATCAAACTACACTGTTTCTTATTTTTTCATTCGTTTTTAAAATAATACCTGGAGGAATAGCGGGGAAACTCCAAATTAAAGCTGTTTTGAATCCAGTGTGAAGTTTCCACAGCATAGGCATGCCAGGAAATGTCAGAGTACTTTATGCTTCCTTATGCTAGCAAGTTTCATGCTAATGTCGATTTCACTTTCAGGACTTTTCACCTTCCCACTCTGCCAAAAACTGGTTAAATTATCATGGTCTCACAGGACCTGATTGGTCAGCAAATGCATCTGACTGATAATCTATGCGTGGAATAATGTCAGAAGGACGATGGGAGACAATAATTTAAAAATCCCCTTATTATGTAAAATCAAAGTTTTCTCATTGAAACTTGAGGTTTTGTTTGCTGCAAGTCAACATCATCAAAGTAAACAAAACTAACCACTTATGACACAACAGTCTATGAGTAATAAATCTGTAAATAACTTTGATTTACTAAAATATCTAAATATCAACAAGAATCTAATGTATTAAGATGCACCTCATCATTTTACGACCAAATTGAAGCACAATTTGCTGTGGCTCTGCAAATAACACGCCTTTTAAACCTCTGCCACGGTGCACTGAACCAAAATTACTGATAAACTCTGTTTAGTACACTAGTTTACTGTGTCATTTTGTTGCACCAGATTTCCTCTGGTGTGCCATCAGGCCGCGTTTCTACAGCAATACAAACAGCCTCAATAAATGGCCTAGGGTACATAAATCTGAGAGTGTGTCTTTGTTGGGAAAGAAATAAATATAACCTATCTAAGTTTGATTTATTCAGTCATCTCTGGTTTTTGCTTGTAGGTTTGCATACAGTGTTTGTACAATCTGTGAAGGGCAATAGAAAACAGCGTGCAATCTCTGAATACTGTGCCAAACGTCTTTTAGCTAGAATCCCTTTTTTGTCCCGCTGATTGCAAATAAAAGACTATTGGGTACTTTTTAATAGCTGTCTTTATTGTTCTCCTTGTGTAACTGGGTGCGTGCATGTGACACCGCCTTGTGCCATCCAGGTCAAATAAAAATATCTTCTATTGAGTGCTAAAAATACCTGAACAAGAACATGAGCCAGCATCAAGAAAGAACAGCTCGAGGCCTGAAATGTACTGTGAAGGTTCTGGAAAATACTTCCAAAAAATGGTCTGAGCTAACCCTGGAGGAGTCATCATCTCGCAGCCTATTTATTGAAAAGGAGCGCAGTGAAAAACATTTAACTCTTGTAGATCACTGAAGGTGTGATGTGGTATCTAGCACCAAGATATTGATAGTAGAGAGTTTACATCCTATAAGTTGCAAACTGGTTTCTTCATGGATTTACATTTTGAAAATGGATACATTTCAGTTCATGCCACAGTAGCTCAAGAGGGTTCGGATCTTAGGAATATGGAGGCCAAATCAACTCCTTAAACTTACTGTTGTGCTCCTTAAACCATTCCTGAACAAATTTTGATTTGTGGCAAGGAGCCGTAACCATCTGAAAGAAGACAAACCCAGGAGTGAATAATGGTACCATGAAATGGTATGTATGATCTGCAGCGATGCTTAAGTAACATGTTTCAAAGTACTGTTCACATGGATGACAGGAACCAAGGTTTCCTAGCAGAACATTCAAAGCATCACACTGCCACCCGAACATGAAAGAAACCAGAATAGGTGTCGCGGGCTGTTAAAACAACCAGGGTTTCAATAACAACTCACCAGAATCACATGAATGCAGATTTATTACATAGCAGTGTAGTAAATACATTACTCTTTTAATTTGAATTTTGAAGCTAAAAATTCCAGTAAGCTAAATATCTGAGAAACAGAATAAAGTCCTAAGCAATAATTATAATTAGTAGAAACAAATAAATAGAAACAAATAAAGAACTTAAAATGGAAAAAATACTCATGTGAAAGCCCCTAGTTTTAAAAGAAAATTCCATCAAAGTGGGCGGAGCCAGGAGACACTCAGGGGCGTGGCCAAGTTGTTTGGCTGAGCAGAAGGGGTTAACTGGGGATGTGAACAGTGACGCTTCACACCCGTCTAGAAACTTTTTCACAAAACAGTAATTACAAAAAAGATCAAGCAACTTTTTAAAACGTTTTTGGAGACTGTGGAAACAACCTGTGAAATCACCAGTGGCTTTGCGGTAATTCCAGTGAGTTCCTCCAACTTTTTAAGCTCTATGGTCAGTCTCACTGTCATCTTGCAACAAACCCCGCCTGTAGGAGACCCATTCCACTCTGTGTCCACAATGGAAATGAATCATCACTACAGAGTGACATGGTTTTACACCCGAATTGGTTTTATACCAAGTTGAAACATTAACAGTGTCAGAGGGAGTTCCCCAAATGTGAACAAGTGGGGGTGCTGACATTATGAATGTTGTTTTTGAGTGCTCTCATTTGTTCTTTATTTTTGTTTTCCTATTGGTTTATTTGCATCACATCACAATAAACACACCCATGTCAAGTAAAAGGTGTGTGTGTGTCCGTCAAACAAAGAAGGACCAACACGAGGCCAAACTGTGTCTTATGAGCGCCACGTTTAACGCTGTGCCAAAAAGTGAATCTGCTTACAGTGTATCATTTGTAACCAGCAGGAAAGTTCAACTGCAATACTCACCCTTTAACCTAGAGATGATTTTAGACCAAATATTATGAAATAAAGTTTACACAAAAGTGTCATAATTTGCATGGTAATCAAAGATGGCAACTTCAAGGCCCTATTTGTACAATTATTTAATAATTATTAAAAATAATTATTTATTTTTGATTATTTATTAAAAATAAATAATTCTGCGTGTGTTGAATTCGTCTAATGACTTTTTCACCTTAACTACTTCTACTTTTCAACAATAATGAAGGAATATTTGGATAGCGTTTGTTTTACTGACGTCATGCGAAGCCCCGCCCCTCGATGACATCACCTTATAAAGCCGTTTTCAGCGTCTCTAGTTCCGCCATTTTAACTTCCTGCTTCAAAAGAACGGTAGCGGTGCTCACGGCATTCATAGTTGAAACGCCGTGCCGTTTAACTTACTGTAGGGGTTTATTGTTTATGTTTTTTTTTCCTTACAGGAACGAAAAGAACCACTAGGTTTTAGTTTCTGACCGCTGGTGTTAGTTAGTCTCAGCCGGAGAGTCGCAATGCCGAGCCAGCCGCTGCGTGTAGCGGTTGTTTGCTCGAGCAACCAGAACCGCAGTATGGAAGCGCACAATATCCTCAGGTAAAGACGACCCGCCAGGAAGACGAGACAGAACAAGAAAACCAACTCCAAGTGAACCTGTGCCGTATGGAGGGGCGGTGTCAGTCCGTCAGGCCTTTATCGCTCTCTAACAATGGACTCTCACTTCTGGAGCGTCCCGCCGAGGGTGTAGCTCACCCTGAACACATCCTGTTTACACGGCTTTACATGTGCTGGTTGAAGGAAACAACCGCACTGATTTTTCTTTTAAAAACAGACGCAGGGATTTTAAAACACAAGGCCTCAGTGATTAGGTCGGTTCCCCCCGGCTTCACATGTTGACAACAGCGCCCCCTGGACGGAAAGTGTTCCAGAAGAAGAACTGCAGTTGTGCAACGCCGGTCATTCAGCTCTTTCATAACACGATCTGAGGAGTTTCCTGTCCTTGTGTGTTTTTAATAGGGATAGTTTGCGTTCAGAGTGGACGTCATTTGATTTACAATAAAAAAAATTAGTTCTTTTTTTTAATTTTATTTATAGCACGGGAGTAAGGATTTCTACACTTTAATCAAACACTGACAGCCTACAATAGGATGATCACTTATATTGCTGACAAAATTAATTTTAATATTGTATTTATTCTCTTGTCCTTTCCTTTTTTACAGCAAACGTGGATTTGACGTCCGATCATTTGGGACTGGGTCTCATGTGAAGCTACCTGGTCCATCCCCGGACAAACCTAATGTGTATGACTTCAAAACAACTTATGAACAGATGTACAACGACTTGGTCCGAAAGGACAAGGAACTGTATCCCCCTCGCACTCATTTTTTCCTTTCTTTCTCTCTCTCTTTCTCTCACACACACACACACCTAAGTAAATGTGACCCATCTGAAAGTCTTACATGGATGGTATGGTTTGTTTGGAGTTTGGCTAGGTGGCCGTCTTGGGACAGCACAAACAATGGGAGCTCCTCAAATCAGTCTGAAAATGTTTGACACATGGTTGTAAAATAAGGTGTGAAAATAACCTTACAATCAGCAGTTTCATTAGAACAGTAAGTGGATTTTGTTGGCAATAGTAACCTGTTTGTCATTTTTCTATTTACTTTGTTTTTATATATATATATATATTTTAGATGTTTGGTTTTTTTTTTTTTTAAACCCCTGTTTAATTTTTTTATTCTTGAGTCTTTTTTGCACCATGATCAGTTTCTGGTGCCTTGGTTCTTTGCACAGCCTGGTGAGTAGATTTTATTTTGATGGGTGAAAAAAGAAAAACGAGCCCTGTGGATAGCAGGCATGGTGCTGGCAAGCAAAACCATACAGATTTGAAGTCCTACAATTAAAGCTGTAATTGTAATCTTTATTTTTGGGGTAAAGTTCAGCTTAATGGTGTTAAGTGATCCTGGGTAAGTTTTATGGAAAAAACCTTAATTATGTGGAGGAAAAATACCTCTAGGATTTGTCCTTAATGCTTAGTTTTCCAGTAGCTGTGCTACTTGTTGTTAGTCCTTTTGCCCCAGAATAATTTAATGTCCACGACTTTAAAAAGATTTACATTTCTGACCTAAAAAAGCAGTTTAAGTTATTTACAAATTTGACAAAATGAATGTGAAAGTTGTGCCGATTTGAAGTGTTCAGGCTCAAATGGGTAGATGCTCTTATCATGGAAGGGAAATTATTTAGTAATTCTTTATTTTAGTTCAGGTGTAGCAAGCATCCTTAAAGTTTGTCGACCATAAAAGGTTTAAAGATAATAAAAAAAAGGACTTGCAGAATAAAGGATTTTAAAAATGTAAAGCACCAAAAAAATTAAACTTTTAGTTTTTTGTTTTCTTACTTTGCTCGTGTGTAATCTGCAAAGAAAAAAATCATGAGCTGTGTTTTGCTCTCCCATATCTAAAATGCATCATTTTATAAAGTTAAGTTAAAAAAAATTATGAAATAAGGTGATGTTTTTTTTACAAGTGGTTTCTCCATTAGGCTAACTTCTAGGATTACCTAAAGCATATTTGGAAAAGCCACTTTTAAACTATTGATGTTATAAAAGCTCAAAATATAACCTTAAAAAAAGCAATGATTTATTTCATGAAGTTTTTGCATTTCTTTTTATTTATTCCTTTTGATTGTGCTGAAACCCTAAATCAGGGGTCTTGACTGCAGCCCTCGAGGTCCGGTGTCCTGCAGCTTTTAGGTGTTTCCTGGATCCAACACGCCAGAATCAAACGCATAAACCACCTTTCGGTATGCAGTCCAGTTCTCCATAGTCCTGCTGATGACCTCTTTATTTCACTCAGGTGGGTTGAAGCAGAGAAACGTCTAAAAGTTGCAGGACTTCAGACCTTGAGGGCTTTAGCTGAAGACGTCTTATTTAGTGATTGGTAGCCGGAGGATCAAACCGATTCCCTCCTTGTCCACATTTTAAACCACTGAAATCTGATTTATTTTCTGAGTTTTAGACTAGAAGGTGCACAGACATCCTATGAACCTTGTGCAATGTAGCAAACGCCTGATTTGAAGATTATGAAGGTACAAAAAACTTAAATAACCTGTAAGTAGGAGATGGAGAGAAAAGTGACGTATTGAAAATGTTGATTTTAATTAAAACTCTTCAGAATGGCGGCAGTTGTCTAAACTTTATTTCACAGGAAGTCTAGTTTTTTTTCTCTTTAAATTGTGGCCTAGTTATTGATGTCACCACCAGAGGGCGCTGTTTTCTCCTTAATCAGATTATTCAGAGCATTTTTCCCTTTTTCTCTGAAGAGCAGTAGTCTCAGGCTTTTTAAAACATTAATTTGTGTGTGTAGCTGTGGGAGGAGGTGATTGTGTTCTGTTTTTGTGGCTGCTGCTGTTTTCCTTGACTTCCTCGCCCATCAGATATACACAGAATGGGATCTTGCACATGCTGGACCGCAACAAGCGCATCAAAGCAAAACCAGAGCGCTTTCAATTGTGCAAGGATAAATTCGACTTGGTCATAACCTGTGAAGAGAGAGTCTATGACCAAGTGCTGGAGGGTGAGATTGTTTATTAAATATCAAATCGCTGACTACAGATTCTTACTTATAACCTCTGATAAATCACATTTGCGCTTGAAAAAGATTACATTCTGACTTGTTTTTGTTTTTCTAGATTTGAATTCAAGAGAGCAGGAGACGTTACAACCAGTTCATGTAATCAATGTAGATATTCAGGACAACCATGAGGAGGCCACGTTGGGAGCCTTCCTCATCTGCGAGTTGTGTCAGTGTGTAAGTATCTAGTTCAGGATTTTCTTCAACCATCAAATATACAGTTTATTAAAACGTTCAAACAGCCTGTGATCAGTTAATCTGTGTCTAAGTTGTGTCCATCTTCGTCGTCGTCATCAGATCCAGCACACGGACGACATGGAGAACGAAATCGACGAGCTCCTGCAGGAGTTTGAGGACAAGAGCAACAGGCCTTTTCTCCACACCGTCTGCTTCTACTGACACATGAAACAAGTTTGCAATAAACACACCCAGACCCCAACCAGTCAGTCGATAGAATAAGGAGAAGCAGGCTGCGTATCCTGCTGATGATTGGTGCCCAGGAGCTCAACTCTTTGGGTCAGGACCTAAAGATTGAGAGCTACTGGAAGTAATGGTTATGATGGGTTGTTCCTCTCTGCAGAGGTTGGACTCGCTGCTCTCATTATGCCTTTATTCCTCTAGATCAGGGTTCGGCCGCGGTCCTCCCCTGACCCAAAATGAAATCACTTGACCACATCTCCTCAGGGAGAGCCACGACCCGCAGCTCCCCTACCACCCCCTCTCATTTTTCTCTTCTTTGTTGTGGAATACAGCACATTTACGCTCATTTGTTTAATTTTAAATTGCATTTTTGTTTAATATGAGAATTTGAATTTTGGTATGAGACCGTGTACGTGTTTACACAGGAGAAACATTGATTGAACTGTATATGTTACTTGTGCACCAGTGTGTTGTAGATAATCTGAATTAAGTTAAAAAGGGTGGGCCAGTGATGAATAACCAAACAAAGACATCTCAGAGGTGCTCCTGCGGTGGGTTTCATTATAATGTGCTGATTTATATTTAAACTCTGAAATGCTGTCTTTCAGGGCATAGTATTTTTTTTGTAAATGTTTAAAAATTGAAGCAATGTAATTATTTTCAAACTGCAAGTTCAACTCTTGAGTGCCTGATTTTTCTGTATGTACATATGAATCTACTAAAGGAGACATGCAAGACGTTTGACTTTGTTTTATTGCGTTTTCTCTGATTTTTGAAAGTTGGAGCGGCCATTAAGACCTAGACTGTTAGATTAACATGTTCCTGACTTTGTGGAGGGAAAAAAAATACATAAAATTTTTGCTTAACCTTTTTCTTATCCTCCAGATTTCAGTTAAAGTCCAGTGAAGACATTCATGCACTGAATGTCTTCAAATTATTTTCTATCTAAGCATGTTGGTCATCTTGATTTTACCTACAGTCGGTAATAGTCAATAAAATGTTTGTTTTCAAATGCAAACAGTTGGATTTAAAACACAACAATCTGTTTATCTTAGCCCCGGTCAAATGCAACAACTCTCTGATAGAGTTGTGTGCTTTAATGTCGACTCGGACAGAAGAAGAAATTCAGACTAAGTGAACAACAGATTAATGGACAAAGAGCCAGTTTCACTCTCACAGCTGCAACAACAAAATGACTTTCAGTTCTGATATTCAAACCAGATGAAAAAAGGTCAGCTCAAATATATGAGATCCACTGAGCTGAGAAACGGGACCTTTGTTCAGATCTAGGGATCCAGACGTGATATTCTAATCTTAAGTGTCGTGTTTTTATGAGCTGTAAGCAGAAAATCAAAGTAAGCAGAAATAAAGGACTCAAAAGTTCAATCTCTGTGTAAGTTGTGTAAAATGTGCTTCACTTAGTGAACTTATTGCTGAAATAAATGAAATTTTTAATGACTTCAATTAAATTCAGTCCATGTATATAGTGCCAGCTGACAACAAATGTTGCTTAGAGGCACTTCACAAAAAGATAATTTAAATTCAATCACACATGCACTCCAGTTGATCCTAGTTATCCATAAGCTCTGTTAATTATTCAAATTCATTCAAAAGTTTTCTAAGGAAAGCCAGCAGATGGCAACATTTACTCCACCTCCTTACTCTGTTAATCAACACACAGCTGCATATTTCATGGCATCTTTTAGTTCTCATCCACTGAATAAATATAAATGGACTAAATAGTCACTCAAAGCACTTTACACTAAAACTTCATTCAGCTATAGCTTTGCCGTCTGTGATTACTCCCAAGAAATGTGTTTTCATTGAGACTTTCAATAATAACTCTACTTATTTGAATCGTTTGTGTATTTATCAATGTACAAATGAAATCATTTTACTTTTATTTAGACTTAATAAGTTTGTTTGGAAATAAAGCTATATATTCAATTTACTCATGCCACACAAATCATAACCAGAGTAGAAAAAGTCAACAAAAAGTACCAATTTGCACATCCGGGACACTTTGCGTTTATTATTGACGCTTAAAATAAACGAGTTTGGTCCCAACACTCAACCTTGATGGCGTAAATAATAATAATAACAACAAAACAAGTTCTAATTCCACAATCCAATTTCAAAATGCAAAATACTGTTTGGCGTAGAGCTTGATCAATAACAATAGAAAGTAGAATCTTCAATAACTTTAATGAACGCCGATCCAGAACCGCACAGCATTCTGGGGGATGTAGGCAGAGGAAAGGCTTTAGCCAGGCGCTTTCTGGTTACCTAGCAACAACCTGTTGAGTAACTGGCGCAGCAGCAGTTTCGTAACTGCTTAAAAATAATAATAATAAAAAAAACAATGGCGTGGAGTGAAAACTGCGGCTAAAACAGTCACCAATATCTGAAACAGTATTTCAGATATTTAAAACAAAAACTAAATAATTATCAATACTAACTTATGTGAAACCCTTGTATCGTGATGCAGTTGTCAGCCATAGTGTCCAGGTGAGTTTGACTTTAAACTGATTACCATTAGATATCCAGCTAATCATTGTACACTTAACAGCTGATTGTTAAAGGCTGTGGATACAGTGTAGTTCATCACTATCAGTATGTGAGTGGATGAGTGATTGCATGTGATATAAGTGTCCTCTAGACCAGATAAAGCCTTATTCAGCTATATCTACCATTCAGTTGCTGTGGCTCAAAAACATTATTTGCACATGAAAACAGAACCGTTTCTTGTTAGAAAAAGGTTTTAATCATTCTTACAGAGAAGCATGACTTTGCACAACATTCATAATAGTACAATGACAAACACATGGTCTTGTTTCTACATAAACTACTTGTTTACATTGTATACATTTCATATGAAAATTAAAGATTCAGGCATCAGTTGTGTTACGAAGACTTAATTATCTCTCCCAACCGTAAACTAATCTTGTCTCAGTTCGGCCATCTTTGACATGAAGTCTCAGACCAGTTAGTTAAGAGGGCAGAGCGCTAATCTTTCTAATCCAGACAGTCCTGTTATCACTCAGACTGGGGTTCCATCTTTAGGAGGAGAGGAGCCGGCCTTCTCCTGTTTTCCTGGTTTGTCGTCACTGTCGGGTTCGGTTAAACCGTCCTCTGTTTTTTTAGATTCTGCAGCATCCACACAGTCTTGTATAACCGAGTTTACACGTTTGGCCTCTGCTGATTCTGGTTGTGTGTTTATTTCAAAGGCTGGAGCGATGACCTCCTGAGCGTGAGGCGTCTCCTTCGGAGGGAGAGTGAAACCCATTTTCCCTATGGCAGCTCCGGCCCCAGCAGGCGGAGGCGTGAGGCTCTTCGCTGCCTCCTCCTCGGCACGGAGCCAGTCCATCTTCTGATGGTGCTGCTTGATGGCGTCGTCCACCCGAGCGTCGATCATGGCTTCTGTCAAGACGCCGTCCTCGGAGGAGTACGCTGCAGCCTGGAGAGGAAAGAAATGATTATTTTCTTCAGATGTTGTACTTTAAAGAAAAATGATCTACAATGTTTGAGGGAAGCGTACCTGCCAGGCCACACCCAGCTTGGAGATCTCTCTTCCTGACATGCCTTCTGTCCTCGTGGCGATCTCTGAACACTTTTTGCCATAATCAAACTGGGCGAGCTTCAACCTCCTTCACAGAAACACAAAGCATTAATTAGTTCATCTAAGGTGATTGAACTTATCAATCCACTAACAATTAATTAATTAATAAGCAGCCGTTTTCTGTTATATCAAGAGGGCCCACTGTCTTTCCATAACATAAAGGGCTGCATTTTTCCTAATATGCTGATTTAAAATAAATAAATGTTGACATTCTGTGTCAGCTGTATTAAATACTGACTTAATAAACTGAAAATTGTAGTTTTCTCACAATGTTAAACTTCTATTTGTAATATATAACAAAGCAAACATCTTAGGTTGTTCAATAGAAAAATAAAAGATGAAGAGATTAAAATGTGAACAGAGATGTTCATACAGAAGTACAGTCTGTAGTAGTTTAACTTGAAAACAAGTTAAACTTGTTAAACAAAGTGCATTAATTCATGTTTTTCCCAGTCATGTGACATTTTTTCTGCGTCATCACATTCTCGCCTTCGTAGCACATGCAGACTTCCAGTAGACGACGCAGCTCGGCTGAATGAGCGATATTAAGGTAATAACTTTAGGAGCAAATCGAGTGTTTAATTTTCAAAACATAACCGCATAAAGTCGTATTTTGTATCCCACAACAGAATCTGTTTGGACAGTTCCTCTTTTCCTTTCTGAGACACCACCGCCATCTTTGTTTATGTAACTTGCTTCACCTAATGGGGACCAGCGGCGCCCTCTGCTGGATGGTGGCCAAAATACAACACTAAAAGTAGGTTGAAGAGATGTTACTTGTGAATCTTTTGAAACTAATTTGAATCTAATAAATCACTAATCGACTATTAATTGTAAGTCGCTTCTATCTCACTAATTACCACTAAATGGCGCTGTTAAAAGACGGTACTTACTGTCGCCCTCCAGTGGCCGGCTCCAGTACGTATTTGTCAAAGTACAATCGCACCAGTCGCTCCCTTTCCTCCGGACCAGGCAGGGCGAAGTTCACTATCTCATCTATTCGGTCGTTGATGGCCCAGTCGAACTGCTCAGGTTGGTTACTGGCCAACACCAACATGAACCTACCGTAAAGAAATTAAACTTTAATCATGTTGGTAGCATGTTGGGAGAAGGTCAAATCCTGTGAGACAAACACATTTTTACTTGTTGCTCTGCTCTCCAGTGCGATACAGGAACGCGTTCAAAGTGGCCCTGAGGTCTTCACTGATCTTCTCCTACAAAGATGAGAGTAAAAGGTGATTAATTGTAATTTCCTCTACATTACAGCCTCCTACTAACCACAGGAATCTTCCAACATTTAAGTTGTGATAGGAAATGTCTTGTAATGTATTCACATCCCTGTAACTTGCTCACATTAACCCAAACCTCAAGTTATTTTCAAGAGACTTTATGTAAATACACAACTATGAAACTATAATGTAGAGCTGGATCAGTAACAATATGTATATCGCAATAAATCAATATCAATACGTGCAATAGAATTTTCTCTAATTTCCACTTGCTGTGGAAATTAGAGAAAATTTCCACAGCAAGTGGAATTCTGGGAGATGTAGGCAAAAAGAAAGACTTTAGTCGCTCAACCTCTCAAAGCCAGCTAAGCAATGTTGGTGGAATCAACTAACTCACTCACTCGCTCTTTGGTTACCTAGCAACTCACTCACTCTTTGGTTACCTAGCAACAACCTGTTGAGTAAGCTGCGCAGCAGCAGTTTGAGGTTTTGCCTCTGTGCCTCTGAACTGCTTGAAAATAAAAAACAATGGCATGAAGTGAAAACTGGATAAAACAGGAATGGTCACACCACTAGACTGGTCATATTTCAGATATTTAGAACAAAAAACAAATAAATAATTATTGATATCGGCCGACATGAAACGCTTGCATCGTGATAAATTTTTCTGCCGTTTTGTCCAGTCTTAATAATAATTAATTTTTGCTGTGAATGAAAACCTGAAAAGTCTGCCATGGATTTTTGATGTATTTGTATTACTGTATTAAAAGGTCAAGTGGCTAAATAAAATCTACAGAATGTGCCATTTTTCTTGTGAGATTAATCATCAGAATACTATAAAAACCCCAATTAACATGCCGGCGTTGTTTGTTGTAAAATTACAAATTGTGGACAAGTTCTAGCGGTGGAAAAACTTACAGTGGCTCTTTTGCGAAGGAATGCATCAGCTTCATCCACAAAAAGCAGCAGCCTGTCAAAGAAACAAGTGTTGGATTATTTTATTCTCTGGGAAATTAAACCCCTGAACAACATTGTAATAATCTGTATTTCTTTAGCAGCGTACCCCCGTCTGCTTGTGCTGGCCCAGTCGAAAACTTTATGCATAGCGGTCACACCGTCCCGACCCATGGGTGCTACATCACCACCGGTCATTATAGCGTAGTCCATCGCAGAATGCATCGCCAGCTTCTACTCAACACACACAACAGCTGATCTTAGCTACACCTGTTTGAGCTCGACGTCTTCCACTCTCAGGTGTCAGCTGTACCTTAGCAAACAGGGTTTTTCCCGTGCCAGGAGGGCCGTACATGAGGATGTTCCTGTAGAGGCCGTTGTTCTGCCTCGTGTTTCTCGTTGCGATGGCAATGTCACGCACTCGTTCCTCCAAGGTAGGCTGGCGGAGGGAAAGATGCAGCCGTTACAAAAGCTATTAACATTTTAAATCAGCAGCATTTACTCATGAATTCCACTTACGTTGAGCACAACTCCCTCAAGCGCATCCTGAGGTTTGCTCTTCAGGCGCTTCACTGTCTGAACACATAAATAGATTCAGGATTTGCTTTCAATCAGCCCGATGAGATGTGATTCACAAAGTTAAGGTAAATAATGCTGTGTTTTTTTCCATCACCTTGACCGGATGCTTGATGGCCTCTCCCACGGTGAACCGGGACGTCTCACGCACCAGAGACGGTTTTCCAAGCCTGGCCTCAATGTAGCGTCCTGCTACTGCTGTTGCATTTCGGGCTGAATACACTCCTACAGCTAACAGGGTCAGGCCGGCCACCTAGTGGAGGGAAGGGAGAGGTCATTCAGGAAAACAGATAAATGAGAAAAAAAAAAACAGCAACTTGGGCTGAGTGATGTGGTTTAAAAATAAAAAATATATGACTTATTCATATCAGTTCCGATATGAACTGATATCGGAACTGATATCAGTTCTGATATCAGTTCTGATATCATATTTTATATATGAATAAGTCATATATAAAAAATATATGACTTATTCATATCAGTTCCGATTTTAATCAGTTTTTTCTACTTTCTTTAATAAGAAAAGAAATTACAAGTGACAAAATATTTTTCAAAAAGTGGCTTTTATTTCAGTCATTCCCTTTGTGATTTTGACGTACAAAGGTCAGACTATGAGGATTTTTGTTCAATTTTCAAGAATATAGTCATAAAATTATCAGAATAAAGATGCAATTTTACCAGAAGAACGTATTAAAATGACGAGAAAAGAGACATTTTATTGCGAGTAAAGTTTTTTTCTGTTTTATCCAGTTTTTTTTTTGTTGTTGTTTTTTTTTAAGCAGTTATGAGGCACAGTAGCAAAACATTAAACTGCCACTGGGAAGGCTACTCAACAAGTTGTTGCTCAGCAACCAAGGAGTGAGTGAGTTGCTAGGTAACCAAAGAGCTGGTTAGTGGATTCCACCAGTAGCTAAACTGCTGGTTTGGATCGGAGTTCATCAAATAATGTATATATTTAATATTCCATCAGATGTTTTATTTATCAATACTTGAAATATGAAACTGAAATACTTTTATTGTGTAAATGTATTTAACTGAATCTTGGGTTTAGTTAGAATATTTCAGCTATTTTTTTTTTTTTTTGGTTGAATATTTTACTTATCACTCACCGTGGCAGTAACTTTGTCCCAGTCAGACACAAAGGCCCTGAATCCTTCTCCAAACACGGCACCAGCCGTCCTAAATGTAAACACACACCAGCAGTCAGAGCACCTGAACAAGGGCCGCCTGTCTGCTCCTGAGCACAACAAACACTTTCTGACTGAAACTCACTTTATGGACTCCAGGACGGTCTGCCGGTGCTCGGCCGCCTTCAGTCGGATCTGCTCTCGGATGATGTCTGCGTTTTCCCTCTCCACGCGCGCTCGGGCTTTCGCCTCCGCCTCTATGCGCATGAGCTCGTTCTTGTGTCTCAGCTCCATCTCGTGCTCGATCGTCGCTATGGAAACGGCAGCGTAGCGACCCGATCAATCCGAGCTCAGCGGGTTTTAAAAGATCGGAGCAGTGAGGATCCTACCTTTCCTCATGGCTTCCTGTTTCTGCACGGATTCCTCCTGTTTGCGAAGGTTTTCCTCATTCAGGATTTGCTGTAAGGTGGGACATTAGATCGGTCAGATGTTTTAGCGTCTCGCTCCAAAGTGTTTTCATCTGAGCTCGCACACGAGGGCCTCACCTGCTGCCTCAGCTGCTCCTCGTATCGCTGCCTGGCCAGCTTATCCTGGTACTGAGCTCGCTGTTAAAAAGGTAGAAAACAAAAGGGTAGCCAAACGTCTTCAACCACCTGATTGCAGCGAGGCAACAAAAAGACAAAAAAAAAAAAAAAAGCTGTTCTCACCGCCTGATGTTGCTTCGTCTCTTCATTCAGAGTCTTCCTCCTCTCCTCGGCCTGGATGCGTATCTGGTCACCTTTGAGCTGCTCGACTGCTGCTTCATACTCCTGTAAAGGTCAAAACCCAAAGAAAATCTTCATAAACACACATTAAAAGTAAAGAATTTGGCTTTTCTACGTTGTTTTTGTGGTAAAAAGGTTACTGTAAGACAAAAATTATTTACAAAGTCCATTCAAACAACAACAAAAACACACTTGAGGGCTTTCAGGGTATTTATGCATTTAGATCTTAAATTACAGAGCATTTTTACACTTTGTGTTCATAATTTCAAGATAAACGTGTCTCACAGTCATTTTTCTCACCTTGCCTGACAAATTTGTTGTACATGATATATATCTTAATACTACAGGCCTTAGAAAGCCTGTACTTTTGAGGGAAAAAAAAGAAAAGGTATCAGAAAATCAAAAATGTTCGACCTTTGGAAATTTTCAGAATTTTTTCTAGAAAATGTCTGAGTTTAATGTCAAAATTTATGGATATTTTATAGATAATTTTTGACTTTTCAAACTCAAAAGATTTTGTCTAGAAAATTTCTAAAATTAATGTAAATATTTCCAGAAACATTTCCCACTTTTGGAACTCACAAATGTCCTTTTTCTAGAACATTTCTGAAATTAATCTCAGAGTTTTTGGGCAGTAATGCACTCCTCCTAATAAAAGAAGAAAGTCTGCCGTAGAAAACAGCCTTTTTTACAAATATTTGATGGCACTTATTAGGTTCCACACAGGACCGAGTTGGTTTGGATAGCTTTTTTTCTTAATAAATGAAACTGTCGTTTTAAAACAACTTTGATATTTTACTTTGGTTATTTTTTTATCTAATATTAAAATTTGTTTGATGATCTGAAACTTTTGAATGTGACAATAAATCAAAAAGCAAAGGAAATCTGCCAACAAAATAGTTAGAAATGTCTTTGTTGCATCTTATTGCTCTTAAAAGCCGACGCGTCTTTGTACCTTCATTTTACTCTGGTGCTCCAGCTGAGTGCTCTGCTCCTGCATCCGAGCCAAATCCAGCGCTTCTTTGGCATGACCTGGCAGAGGAAAACAGCAAAGAGTTGCTCTAAATTCAGAGGATGTCTTATTATGAACACAAATATTATCTGCACAGTGCTAACGCTAATTATCGTAGCATAACAGATCAACTGTAAAGCAAACTAGTGCAAATATGCAACTAGGGAAATAAACCAGTTTAATGACGTTATCACTCTTTGGTGTGTTTTTAATATTTTCAAAATGTGGCATTGCAATATACCAGAACCCCATATCATTCAATCATGTTTTATATCCAAGTGTAAAACTCTATGAAAATAAAAACTTTACCTCTGGAACACCTAAAAAGCAGATTTACTGATGGCTTTCTGCGTATTTGAACTTAAGAAAGAGAATGTAACACTAAAAATACATGCCTGGAGTCATACCAGTTCATTTTCCTCATTCACACCTAGAAAATAATGAAAAATTCAATATTTCTTCCGTCTTACTTGAGAAATTTCTTGAATGAAAACTTTTGCCTTGAGTAAAAATAACTTGAAGTAGTGCTGCTCTTACTTGAGTACAAGTTTGAGTGCTCTAATCACATTTACTTTTATTTATGATTAGAGTATAAAAGCATGCCACACTTCTCAGCTTTCTTATTATATTCTTCCACCTTACAATTATACACAATTTTATGGTCTATTATATAAAGTACGTAGATGTTTTGGGGTAAAGTGACGGAATAAAGGTGCAGTGCAACGAGTATGAATACATTATTTCAAGGTACAACATCTGCAGCAACCTCCACTGCAAGGTTGTGACCTTTGCACTCTCACTGAATACACGTGGATATAGTTTAAGTTTATTTTTTGTTAATTAATAGCTAAATTTACTACTTAAACTAAGAACAGGTTCATCTTTAGTCATTTTTTTATTCATTTTCCTTGATGTAACCAGGTTAAAGCCTCATAAAGATCAAGATCTCATCTGCAGATCTGCAGCACAAATTAAAATTGTTAGACAGAACAAAGATACTTAAAAATAATTAAAATAAATTGAAAACAAACAACAAAGACATGTTGTTCTGATCCAGACCGTTGCATCACTTGGGAATGGATCAGGATGCACATGAGCATATATATTTTACTTTTTCGCTTTATTATAGATGTAATAAATCCACACCGCTCTGTGCTGACCCACCCCGAACCTCTCGGAACACTTACGGGACTTGTCGAGCTCCTTGGCCGCCTGGGCAGCTCGCTCCAGCCCGGTGGGATCGAAGTTGCTCCATTTGTCCTTGGGTTTATCTCCACCGCCGCCGGAGCCTCCAGCCGGCGGAGGAGGCGGCGGAGGCTGGGCCGGCAGACCGGGAGGAGGTTCGGGCTGGCCCCTGTTCAGTCCGAACAGCCACGACATGGTACCGAGAGGGAATTAAAGCACAGTTTCTGCCGGTTCCGAGGAAGGATTACAGATCTGTCACCGCACCTCCTCCACACGCGTGACACGCTGAGACAGACTGCGCATGTGCAGTGCGTAGCGGAGGTTCAGGTGAAGAACGGCAGCGGCGATTGGCTCTCTGGGAGTATTCTATGTTTTAATTGGATGTAGAAGACCGTGGAGGTCATCCGCTTGAATCTTACCCACAACGTGTACGGCACCCGCCGAGGGACAATATGCTTTCTTCTGATTGCGTCAGGCTGTTCCATGCTTGGAAACTCAGTTGCTACTGAGAAAGACACGAATTTAAATACAAAACTCCAAAGAAGGAAAATCACCGGGTCGGATTTGTGTGGATCTATTAATTCATTAGATTTATTTACTACTCAGTCCACGTGTTTACACTAGACGTGTGCAATCCTGCATATCATTGTATAAATAACAATCAATAACTAATAAATAACAATACGTTTGAAGAATTTGAATTAATAGGAGTTATTATTTACTTTCCCTTTGGGATCAATAAAATATTTTTGAATTTGAATTTTGAATCAATCAAATACAGTGCCAGTATCACAGATACCAATACAGGTTTTATTTATCATCAAACCTTCGGATCTTCAGTCGTTTTTAATATACATTATTCTGTTGAAGCCTATAGTTTAATATGATATTAATCATCAAATTTATAGGTGTCTACAAAATGCTACAGAAACAATAGAAAAAATAAATTTGTGTGCACTGTTTTCTAATAAAGTACAAAAAATTTATAATTTGAGAGCAAACCAAAGAAAAATCTTACTTATGGTAAAGTTGTGAAACCACAATACAAAATAAATTATTTAAGGGGGAATTTGGAACTAAATGTATCAATTAGAGACCAATACCGACTTGGTATCGATAGCTATATTTTAGATCTATCTGCCCACCATTTGTTTACGTGTTAATGTCAAAACATTTATTTTACATATTCAAGGCAGTGGGCGGCAGCTTTAAATTATCAATATTCTTACTCTAGATTCAATATTCAGACTATTCCAGTTTGACTCCACTTACTGACACACAAAGGTTTTTTCTTGTAGTTCTGAATTTGTATATTTTAAAACTGATTTTCACCCTTATAACTCATAAATTTGCCTTAAATGTTTTTTTTATGTTTTCCAGCAATTGTTCTACTTTTGGCTTTCTAAATAATTAAGAGTTTCATTACATCAATGAATTTTAATAATTTTGATTATATGTGGAGGGCCAGTGTAAAGTTTGTCCAGATGAGATGATATTGGGTCAGGAAATATCTGCAAAATAGATGAATAAAGGAGCTGGAAGCTGAGATTTCCACACATTTTTAACTACAAAATACATTTGAGACTCAAGCACAGATGACTCCAGAAGTCACTGATGATGGACAAATGATGGCTGTCAGTCTGACGCAGGGCAACGTCCACAAACATTATTAGAAGCCAGTCTAGATTTAAAATAAGCAGCTTAACCTCGTTATATAAAAAATGTTTAATGAATAAAACATCTTTGCATTCTCACCTCAAGAAATAATATATACACAGAAACAAAAAGTAGGATCAAATCAGAAGTTGCAGGTTGCAAATTCAAACCGAGTCTGAACATATTCTCCATTAAAGATGTGTTTTGGGCACTTTTTTACTGCATTGTTGTAATGTTTTTTTTAAGTAAACATCTCCATGTTGTTGGGACCCCAGCACTGAAAGACTTCCATGTTAACTTTGCTTCAAGAACAAACTTTTTACTTCAACCAGTGACAAACATCAGAGTTCTTCAGGAATCCAAGGAAGATTATCAAGAAGAGTGACATCTGACTGACACCCACCAGTCTGACTTTATCTGATGAAACAACACGAGGAAATACGATTTTTAAGATATTTTACATGTAAAGTACACTGATGAAATGACAAAAGTGAGGTTGATGTCTCTGAACAACACAGCTCCTTGAATCCATGACTGTAGTGAGTCTTTTTACTGCAGCATAACTCTGGAGAGGACACCTGGAGGCTCTTTGCCGTCTCCCAGCGCCGCTCGGAAACCTTCCTGCTGCCGAGCTCGAGCCAGCTTCGCCAGCGACAAGAAGGTCCGAGGCTCCGTGATGGCGATGTCGCTGATTACGCGACGGTTAAGCTGAACGCTGCACTGTACGGAGGAAGAAGATGGAAAGAAGCATGACGAGCTGGAAGCAGGAACGCCACAGTGGTTTGAGCTGGGTGGTGGCGCGATTCAACAAACCTTGTTGAGGTTGTGCATGAGGATGGGATACTTCATGCCGTGCTCTCGTGTTGCTGCTGCAATGCGTGTGATCCACAGCTGACAACAGAAAGCAACACAAGGGAATGCATTGATGTAGTATATGCAAAAAGCTACAGAAAACCCAGAAAATTTTAAATAATCATAAAATATCAATACATTCAGGGGGATTTAGAGCTAGAAAGGTTACAACACCATTTAAAGAAAAAATAAACTTTCTGATTTGTTGTATATTTTAGTTGCTGGAATCACAAGACTCGAGCTGATAAACTGCCATTAATACCAACTACAGCAGATGACGAGCAACTTTTGACAGATTTAAACGTAGAATCTGAAACATTTGAGTTGTGAGGAGTTCAACCTTACGCATCTCCTTTCTGTTAATATCCATATTTGGGTTTATTTATCCATCTAGCGGTCATATTCTGCTTGTATCGCCTCAGATGGTTGAGTTTTGCTGCTGCAGAGACTCTGGGTGCTGCATGAACTCATTCTACTTCAGAAAACCTAAACAACTTCTCATTTCTGACTATGAAGCAATGACATTTTTGCTCTCGTTTGTTTCTTCCAGTGTTGACTAGAATGACAGTGAGGGTACAGACTACAGAGTAGATGCATTACAAGGCTTGTTACACATCTGTCTGCCTGGTGGTGGAAATTAAGCTGAGGCAGCAAGAAATGTCTTTGATAATTTAAAGTCATCTTAAAGGACTGCATTCACAAGACTACATTATTTTTATAATATATAAAATGATTGCTGGAGATGTCAAAAAGAAACATGTTCATCCCAGGAGAGAAACTAAATACAAATGAGAACACTGTACTCTGATTGGTTGCATTTTGCCTTTCGTGATGTCACCAAAAGGATGTGAGCACTGAGGTCATTTTAACTCAATTAAGAGACATTTTACAAAAACATAGAAAGATAAACAAAATGTGTAGTTTTGTGTGTGACAAACTATATCTACAGCCAATTGATTTCATAAAAAACACTTTGCATGGCAGCTTTAAACTTCAGATTTGACCTTGGGCTGCATATAAACCAGTACATCGATGGTCTGTTTTTTAAACAGAGGGTAATGTGTGGCTCTCACCGTCCTCATGTTGCGCTTCTTAAGCTTTCGGCCTTTGGTGGCATAGACAAAAGCCCTCCTGACGGCCAGCACGGCCAGTTTGTAGCAGCGGTTCTTCCTCCCTCTGAAGTGCTGGTGGACGAACAGCGACAAAGGCATTTATCTCAAGCACAATGATCAATAAGAGCAGTTAACGGACAGTAAATCTGCATGTTTTTATACGTGATTAATGAAAGAACTGGAGATTTTTTAGGGGAGTTTATGAACTATATGATCATCGCTCCAGGAAATAGACTGAGCCTCACCCGCGCATGTTTAAGCAGTTCCTGTACTTTCCAGAACCTGTCGGGTCCACGGTTGCGGATCCAGCAAGGTAACGTTAAAAATACCATTATACTATCCCGTCAGCTCGGCCCAGTTCGTCCTCTTTTGTTAGGAAACGAAACAACTGTCTGAAATGACCTTAACTTCGCACCACCTGGGCACAGACTGTGTTCAATTATGAGACGCAGCACTACGACTGGATCACGCTGGAAGAGGTACGTTTGTTTTCCTAACAGCTAAAGCAGAGGAAGGAGAGTCAGTGAAGATTCCATATTAAAGTTTTCCAATAATGATACATTTATTTTAAAATGATATGCAGTACAGAATAAAAACCAAAAAAAAAAATTTAACAAAGATGACGTTAAATAATAGGAATTAAATTTGTTCTCGTGAACCAAGCGACAAGGCTGAACTGAAATCGGGACACAACGGCCAATAAAACCAGCGCCCCAGTAAAGGCGTCTGGCGCAGCCGCAGTAGAAGCTGCTTAGCAGCCGGTGGAGGTCAGAGAAGAGAAACTTGGATCCGTAAAAATGTCTGTTGCTACCTTTACGTCCTTGAGCCGCTGCAGTGTTTTGGCTTTCCGCCCTCCTGCCGGACTGCTGGTAAGCTGTCAACCGGTGGATGAAACATACTTTCAGTCATCATTGTCGGCAGTCATCACGTTGTTTAGCTAATTTTGTGCTGAAGCACCACCGCTTTTCCAACTGCGAAGGCTCCGTCTATGTTTTGGTTTCTAGTTTACACACTGTTTGGTTTAGCTGTTAGCTACATCGTTTTGAGATCTTTTAATTCCTATACACTGAAATGCTGTAGCATGGGTATGTTTTATAAATCAGATGATGACGATTAACATCTAATGTGAAGCCACGACATCTCAAAGTGTTAAAAAATAAGACGGACACTTTCCGCATTTTTAGCTTGTTAGCTTTTGGGTAATAAAGCTTCGTCACAATAAACCATACAATTTTTCATATTCAGGTAGCCATTTTTAATTAATTTACATAGCGCTAAATCGTAATAATATAGAACAAATGTCAGTTCAATGCATTTTAAAACACAACTCCAAACCATATCTTGAAAATCTAATCAAATCAATATAATACAGTACAATCATTTAGACCCAAATTCAGTAACAATTACCATTTCACTCCTAGTTGAATCATCCATTAAAATTCAGTTTATAAAGGAGAAGTGGTAGAAAGTTGACTTTGCAGAAAGCATGTGGTGGCAGGGGGAAGGAACAGCTAGTTGTTGTTGGGAAGAGAAAACAGTCTGTACATGTAAGCTGAGTCATGGTCTCTGGGTTGACAGAGAGAGTACATATAGCTAATAGTAGCTCCTTCGTGGATTTGTCCAGGAAGAAAAACATGTTTTAAAACGATTCCTCTTTGTGTGCTCGTGTCCAGGCAGTGCGGTACGCCCAGACAGCTGCAGCTGCAGCTGTTCAACCCAGAATAAAGAAGTTCCAGGTGTACAGATGGGATCCAGACACACCTGGAGACAAACCTCGCATGCAGACGTATGAGATCGACCTCAACACGTAAGGCTGTCAGCGTTTTCCTCTGATCTAAGGACACCTAGTAGATTACACTGTATGGATCTATAAATACGTGATTATTTATAGATGCAAATATGAACAGACTGATAATTCTTTAAAACAAAACAGTTTTGATGGGAATACTGCAACAACCCCCCAAATTAAGATATTCAGAAAGCCTGCCGCTCCAGTGATACCGTCTCATCTAAACAGTCCAAATAGAACATTTTACAGCATTTAATATGCAAGTTTTAAACATCCTCCTTTTAAAAATGTCTACATTTCCCACAGAATTTTAATATTAACTCAGAACTCTCAATGATCTTCAATTTTATCATTTTTATCTGATTTAATCTGTTGAAAATATTTATTTTATCTAAGAGTATCACCTGAGCAGCTTATTTATTAACACAATCCTCAGCTTGTTTTTAGTCCTCCTCTTTTACCTTTTAAAGTAATAATAATATTTAATTGACTCTAATCTCTTTGTTGTCAAGACGGTGGCAATAAAAACGGCCCAGTCTTCTGACTGTCTGAGTTTGCATTTCTTTACGCAGATGCGGGCCGATGATCCTTGACGCCCTCATCAAGATAAAAAATGAGATGGACTCGACTCTGACCTTCCGCCGTTCATGTAGAGAAGGTAAAACATAAATTGTTTCAGAAAATCCTTTTATTGCATCGTTTTTATCTTCAGAATATCTCACAACTCAATTTTAATGCTTTTTTTTTTTTTATCATTTATTTTGTGTGAATCAGGTATTTGTGGATCCTGTGCGATGAACATAAACGGAGGAAACACACTCGCCTGTCTCAACAAGATTGACTCCAACCTCAGCAAGCCCACCAAGATTTACCCACTTCCACACATGTATGTGGTCAAGGACCTGGTACCTGTGAGTAAAAAGTCCTGCACTTTGAAATCCGTTCACCATGACCAACTATCAAGCGTTTATTCTAGGGTAGGCAAGTCGCTGAAACTAATGTTGCTGGGCGATAAATTGTCCCAGAAGTTATTGCGATAAACGATAATATTGTTGTCTTAAGACTTTTTTCAAGTAATCTCATGGTTATGCCATATCAATGCAAGAACACATTCTCAAATATCAATAAACTTTAAAGTCTAATGAACATTTAACACTGAAACTGGCAGAAATATCCAAAATTATCTCAAAATATCTCAGAAACAACAAATAAAATAAATTATGAAGTCTCTGTAGACAAAATCGCCGTTAAAAAAAAAAAATAGCTAGTTGAAACCAAAGCGTCAGACTGAAGACTTTATCATCCAGTTTTTGGTAGAAAAGAAAAAAATGTTAAATCATACAAATGGAAATGATTGAGCTCAGTTTAATTTATCATGTAATCGTGAATATTTTGATTAGTTTTTACTGATACGGTTTAAATAAGTTCCATAAACTGGACTTATTTACGCCATCGTCTAAAGCTTTACAGAACCTTTCCGTTCTGCTTGCAGGACATGAGTAACTTCTACGCCCAGTACAAGTCCATCGAGCCGTACCTGAAGAAGAGGGACGACTCGAATGAGGGGAAGGAGCAGTACCTGCAGTCTGTGGAGGACAGACAGAAGCTGGTGAAGCTCCACCTTCGCTTCAGGAAAGCAGAGAGGGTTTCCAGGGCTGGCAGGGATCTGAATCTGTCTGTCTGCTGTGTGTAGGACGGCCTGTATGAATGCATCCTGTGCGCCTGCTGCAGTACCAGCTGTCCCAGCTACTGGTGGAACGGAGACAAATACCTCGGGCCGGCTGTCCTCATGCAGGTGTGTGTTCCGGGTTGGCTTATTGCAGTGTCGGGCAGCTCATAAAACCGAGTCGTGTGACTTGTTCTGTCCCAGGCGTACCGCTGGATGATCGACTCACGAGACGAGTTCACAGAGGAGCGTCTGTCCAAGCTGCAGGATCCGTTCTCCCTCTACCGCTGCCACACCATCATGAACTGCACCAAGACCTGCCCAAAGGTCTGTTGGCAGGCTGCGTTTATGATGCCAGGCATTTATTAAGTCAGTTTTATTAGGCTGTGTAATGTTCAAAATACATTGTGAAGCTCAAAATAGTTAGTCACAGTTTAATGTTTTTTCTATTTACGACAAAATATGCAAGTGAAAATTGTATAATAATAACAAAGAAGTAAAAATACAGACTATTTAATACGATGAAAAACCTGATTATAGAAAAATATCTAATTATAATACTGTTGCTGAAAGTTACACGAGTTATAAACTAAAATTTTTCTTTCTCCTTTTTTTTTTTACCATTACACAGATATTATTGATTATTGTGTGAATGTCAGATATTTGAAATATAACATCCTACAAAATTCTGCATCCACTCAGTCCTTTGCGATTACGATATTGCTCACGATGTGGATTGTGATTCTACTCTGTCTAGGACAAACTTTTTAATGCACTTAGACGTAATTAGACAAACAAAATCATTTTAATTGCAGAAAATGAAGTTTTTCAGCCAATCAGTGTTTTCATTTGTCACTTACTGTTATTATTAATTCTTAAGAAATGAAATGCAAATCATCTGCATTGAAATTGGAGAACTGCTGATTAGATTTTTAGATATAATCCAGGTGCATTATTTCTATAGAAACCACATTTTATGCATTATTTATTTATCTACAGCTTCTTTCCTTCCTTCGTTGTGTGAACGAAAATAAAACCACTAAGTCTTGGCATGTTGCGTTTGATTTATTTTATTGTGATCCTGTAAGGAACTATTAAATATTAGAGTATTTCTTTTGTACCATTTTTCACGCTGTCTCCGTTTGTTCTTCATGAACAGTGGATCTTGTTCTCCGTGGATATTTGACGGATGTTCCCTCTGTTTTTGTTGGCAGGGCCTGAACCCAGGAAAAGCCATCGCTGAGATCAAGAAGATGATGGCCACATACAAGGAGAAGAAAGCAGCAGCTGTTTGAACCCTCTGCTCCCGTTTTCTACAGCTTGATTGATAAATTATTGATTATAAAATGCTCTTTGAGGTCTGACAGGCCTGAACACCAGTCATCTCAAACGCCACATGTTTCTGTGTGGCTGGAGGACTCGGTGTCACACAAACGCACAAGTACAGTATGAATGCTGGAGAGAGTGTGTGTCTGAGTCTTAGCAGATGATTTTATCTCCACCTCTACTGTGTGGATGTTTGTGTACGTGGGCAACACTTTGCGTCACATTAAAGAGGAAAAACCAGCGCGTTTTCTTATGTTTAGCTGAACTCCTTAGTTTTCTCCTTCTATATTTTGCACTTGTATGAAGAC
Source organism: Girardinus metallicus (assembly GCA_903067095.1). NCBI lineage: Eukaryota > Metazoa > Chordata > Actinopteri > Cyprinodontiformes > Poeciliidae > Girardinus > Girardinus metallicus. The sequence goes on from CAEGAE010044895.1 coordinate 29,290, forward strand.
AAACAGTACATATGTTCCCTCCTTGCCTACAGCACTCTTGTTTTTTGATGGAAAATAAATACTTTTAAGTGGCAGCAACTTGTTTTATTTTGTGTGTGTGTGTGTTCTATTCGACTGAAATCATCTTCAGATACTCAAACATTAAGAAAAAATAAATGTAACTCATACTAATTCAAATTCTTCAATGCCAAATTTACATTTTTATACTTCCATTTGAGACTCGACTGCTTATAAAAACGGACCAAACCATCCAGGTGTTTTGGATTCCGGAAAACGAGCCGTTAGGTCACAATGAACGGGCACTCCGCCGTTACCTAGCAACCGCAGCAGAGCCCAGCCCGTCACCTAGCAACCCCAATTGAGCTCCAAAATGTTTGGCCAGCTGGTTTTAGCGCTTTATACAAGAACTGATGGAAAAGACAAGTGTTTTGTTGTTGACTTACCTTTAAGAAAAAACTTGAAACATTGTTGTTGGTTGTGCAGGAGGCTCTACTTTAAAAAAAAAAAAAAAAGTACGGTTGTATAATTGCGCTTCTGTTTGCAGCCATTTTATCGAGTGAGTATAAACCTTGAGTTTGGGGGCGTGGCCAGCAGCAGCTTGATTGGATTTAAAGTGACAAGAGTCCCTAAAACGGCTCAATCTTAAAGGAGCTCAAAATAGGCAGAACTTGGCAAAAAAAAAAAAGTAACATGTTTTTTGTAGTGCATGGATCTATCCTAACCTGTTTAAGGAAGAACAATAAGTAATATTTAAGAGACGAGGTGGCCGTCCTGGATGAAACAAACTTCATAACTGGTTTTCTCAAAGGTTCTCTGTATGTTTGTCAAGTAATGTTGATAAAAAAACCTAAACAATGTGATTAAATTTTGTGTAAATTCTTTACAGATTAGTCTCAGTGGATAACATATATATTGTGTTTTTCTTTTTTTTTTGCCTCTGTATTGTGAGGATTAGTTTTTGAACTCACCACAAGTGCTTTATTGAATAAAGTGAAACACATTTAATTCTGGTAAAGTGTATTTACCTTAAGAAAAACTTGTAGAAATATTTGTTGAACTATTCTGCAACACAGGTTTCCCTGGCGAGACAAACTGTTTTCTTAGTTTGTTTCTAAGAAAACAAACTAAATGTTAAAAGGAAATAGTTACAGGTGTAAATTAATTATTTATCCCTTAATCCTAAAACAAAAAAGCCCCACTGGGAAGCAGTGGAGCATCGCTAACACTAGTATTCAGCAGTGATAACTGCATATGCAGCGTCAGCAGTGTTATTTTTATTTATGTCCTCTGACAGTGCTACATCTAAACACTTTAGTTACCATATTTGTATGTTTTTTTTATTATTATTTCAGGGGTTAGGGGGGAAAGCTGTTTAATCTTTGTTTTAAGCGTAGCTACCACATGGGGGCGCTGCAGTCCCAGCAGGCCTCAGCTTCAATAATCCTCCCCAACTTTAGGAACGGAACCACTTAGCTAAATAGTTCCTGATCAGATAAAGTTCCCAAACTGCTCCCACAGTCTTTAAAGAACAGAATTTGAGTGGATGTCATGGTGTATAATGTTTTCAGATGCATGGATTTACCGGTATCGCCCAATGATGTACTTTTTTAATACATGGGTATGAAGCCGATAAGTAGAGCTGATATTGGTGCGTCCCTAATCATTTTTATTGTTTAGTCACCAATGCGAGGATACCAGGACAGCAGATGAATACTACATGCTTTAGAGTCAAAATAAAACTAGTTTCAACCAACATGGCTGCTGAACTTTCCACTGTTCCTCTTTGGGACTTTGACTCAGTAGATACATCTGTGGCTACAGAAGCTTTGACTCCAGCTGCAAATTTCCCCCTCACCTGATATTTGCTTCAATCAAAATGTTTTCCTTCTACTATATTTTCCAATAATTTGCTTTCTCTGTGAACAATCTTCTTCTTTAGCAATTACTTTTTGTGCATCAAAAATTACCATTCAAATGAGCGTAAGTCTCAATTTTGAATTGAATTATTGAAATAATTCATGTTGTAAGTAACTGAAATGCACTTGTAAACCGTATTGTTGTGTTATATTCAAACGAGTTCATTTGCATTAGGAGTTTTTGAAGATTATAGCCTCGTCATAGTTTAAAATGCAGCATTATGTCCATGTGCTGCCCCAGATCGACTCCTGATTAAAATGAATGAGGAAGCGTTAGCCAGTCTGTGGAGCGCTGGTGTCTGGGCCGGGGGTGGGAGCAGCAGGAGGAGGGGATTGCTGGTGTGGGCTGGTTCAGTGAGGAGCTGCAGGATTCTCCTGCTTTCACAGGAGGCATCCGCGCCGGCAGAGGTTGAAGATAACTGAACCAAAGTTAGGTAAGAAATCTGGGTTAAAGCTCGTGAATGCATCTAAATGTCTGCTTGCTTCTTTTTTATGCTCAACACTGATGTATTTAAATTTGTCCAGAAGAATTCACTTCAGTTCAAAAGAGATATGAGATGATTGTGGATCAATAAATGATGGGTTATTCTGTTTTAATGCATGTTCAAAGTTGGTATGTAGGCTGTGTTTTTTTTTACCAGAGACGAGGAAGATGAGCGAAGATGCTGCAGAGAAAATTTAAGTAAAATAAAAACTGCTCTCATGGGGGTGAATGAGGGCGCATTGCAAATTGGAAATGTGTTGTCTTTGTTTGTAGCTGGACTCCAAAACCTCCGACACAAATGGATGCCAGCAGAGCATCTCCTGTTGCTGTCCTCAGCTTGTGGAGGATGGAGGGTGGAGGGAGGCCTGGGGGTCTCTGTAGCTTGAAAGTGGAGGACTGAAGTGTGGAAAGAGGGGGGCTAATTGCTCCCAGATGTGTGCTGAGAAAACATATGGTTTCTGATAGCCACCATGATGCAGGAAAAGCAGTGGGTTTGTGTGTTTGTGAGTTATGCTGGTGCACAAAGACATAAACACTGCAGTCCATTGTTTCCGTCAGAGGGTGGGATGCATAAAGTGCAGATCTGTAGTTGAGGGGGAAATAATCATACTTTCCATAAAGTAGTTTCAGTCTGGAAATCAAGAGTAGGACTTTTAACGTGTGTAAAAAAAGTCTGATTTATATTTTCTGTTTCTCCAAGGGAGCTTTAGGCTCCCATTTTTGAGTTTTTTTAGTTTATTGGAGGACAGAAGAAAGAAAAGAGAGAGAGGAGGGGGAAGGGTTTGAGGAAATGACCAGTGAGTGTGACAGAAGGGAAATGAAGGATGTAGAGACAGAGAGGAAGAAAGGGAGGGAGGGATGAAGAAAACTCACAGGGAGATGCGGGGGTGGGATTTAAGGGGGTCTTCTGTTTCTTTTCTTGGAATGCAGCTTTGACAGCGAGGAAAAAGAAAGAAAAACTCGCTGTAAGTTTTTTCAGTGTCTGTGTGAGGCCGGTGAGGGGAGAGAGCGGCGGGGGGGTTGGAAAGGTGACGGAGGGAGGAGGAGAAGAAGGAGAGGAGGAAAAGGAGACAAAAGGAAAACTTTCTTGTCCTCATGCTGCTTTGTTTCCGTCTTCTCCTCAGTTAAAGTCAGTCTACCTCCCAGTGACCATGAGAGTCCTCCTACTCATCTGCATGCCAGGTAACTGCATCACATCTACCGAGTTGAAAAATGGAACATTTTACATGCATTTTTGTTGAATTTTCACACAAACTACAACATTACTCTCAGTTGTAATAGAGGCTGGCATTTACACTAAACAAAACATCGAACTTTTCTCCCTGAATCTGCAGAAAGTGTCTCCATCCATCCATCCATTTTCTGTACACCCTTGTCCCTAGTGGAGTCGGGAGCAGAAAGTTTCTCAAGATATCTTATTTATATGTGCTTAATGAGGCACTATATGCAGCAGAAAGACTTTGTTTCCCCCTCACAAATTTTCTTTTTGTTTTTTTGTTCCACTTAAATGTTTTAGACCAGAGGTGTCCAAACTTTCTGTCATTTTTTGTGGGCCAGAATCGTCAGCTCAAATCTACTCACAGGTCAGAAAAAAATACATTTTAAAAACTAAACTCACCAAAATGTTGCTGCGATAGTTTTTTTTTTTTTTTTTTGCCTACTCAACAATAAACTGAGCACAAGTTATGTTAATTAAACAAATTATCCGATTTTTTTTCCAAAATCTCAAATGATTTTTGAAAGACATCCAGTTTGCTTATTATTTTGGACTCGGTTGAAGAAAATTGGAAAAAATAATTTGCCCGTTCTCAGTAATAAAAAACAGGATCTAGGTCAATCTTTGTTTAAAAATACTTAATGTATTTAGCCAAGTTTTAATACAGCAAATAAAATCAGATTTTGGTGCACCACGGTGTACTTTAGAGCATAAGTCAATGAGTACATGTGCTAGTAGTTACCATGACGACAAAAAGAAAACAGAAAGCTTGGAAATTGTGACCACTTTGTGTTGCAAGTAACATTTTGGTCAGCAGATTTTGATTTGCAAGTCATAGTTTTGTCCTAATTTATTCTTGAATCATGGTAAAAAAAAAAATAAATAAATAAAATTAAAATCATTCCAGGGGCCACAGATGGCTCCCGGGCCCCACTTTGAACAACCTTGTTTTAGACTACTAAAGAAATTTTAAAATCAGACACAGATTATGATTTTACTTATTAAAGAAAAAAGAGCCATCCAAACTAACCTCTTATGTTAAATCAGGAATTAATTTGATTAACCTACAATTTTGGATATTTCACAGTTTACATTCTAGCTTCCTCCTGCTACATGTTGTGCTCTTGAGCAAGGCACCAAACCCCAACTTACCCGACAGTCTGAGTATTGGTGTGTGAATGTGTCCACATAACTGGGTAAATATGACTCCATTGCAAAGCACCTCATTAAATTGTTGGTATGTCCACTAGCTCCTATTCAGTATAAACCAACGCTAACTCCTGACTCAAAGTAAAAGTTTGGGGTAAGTTGGAGAGCAACTTGCCTCAGTTAAAGTCAATGTTTATGACTCAGCTGGCATCTGTTTGATAATCACAAAGAGAAAACCACTGCTGAGCAAAAAGATCACAAAGCCTGTCTCATATTTAGGGCTGGACAATAAATCAATAACAGTATATATTTCGCGAAAGACAGGGGATCAATATCAGTAAATAAAGCATCTGATGGAATATTCAATATTCGGTTCACAGAATATTCACTGAAAGTCAGCCAACAGTTGGTGGAATCAACTAACTAATTCATTCTTCGGTTACTTAGCTACTCACTCTGGTTACCTAGCAACAGCCTGCTGACTAACCGCCACAGCAGCAGTTTAATGTTTTGCTACTGCTTAAAAATAAAAATCAACAGCGTGGAGAAAAAGCTTTGGATAAAGCAGGAAGTGTAACTTCAACAATTTGGTACTATTTCAGATATTTAAAACAGAAAGACTAATCAATGATTATCGATATCGACTGATATGAAGTGTTTGTGTTGTGATACTTTCAAATCACTCACTTTTACCAAAAATAGACTTTCTGATTCAAGACTTATGAGTCAAAAGGAATGAAGTTTTAAAGGAGAATTTCAAGTCATCAGTTGGTGAACTTATGCCTATGTGGCAGGAAAACAAGTACACCTCCTGTAAAATGCTAAAAGAAAATAAAAGATGATGATTTTTAAGTGATTTAATTAAAATCTGAACTTAAATTTACAGCTCTGTTATTGCAAAAATTTGATTGATGATCTAAAGTTGTCAGTTTCAAGGACAAGTATTTTTACACAGCAGCAGGATAGGATAGCTTTAATCCCTTAATAAGAAAAATCCTTATTAAGACTTTTTTGATTTACTCAAGTTATCCAAGTCCAATATTACAATGTATGTAATGATCTGAAACATTTAAGTGTGACAAGATAGGATAAAAAACCAACAATTAAATCTGTAAAGGGGGTAAATACCTTTTTAGAAAACTGCACAGTCATTTTTCTGACCATTTGAAACTGTTAGGAACTGTTTTCTTCTTAAAACAGGATAATGGAGCCTTTCCCATCTTTTTCTTTGATAGACTATCAATTTATAGTTTATTCTCAAATATATCTGCTTCTAATTAAATTTGTTGCATAAAAGGGGGATAATTGGGTTTCTGCTTGTCTAAAGTTTTCACTTTATCTCAACCTCATTCTGTGTGCTTCATCATTAAAAGTTAGAAACTGTATTCACTGCTTAATAACAGGAGAGAGCGCTCCGTGAGCCAACATCTCATAACGTAAACGACACGGAGAGGAAGTGTTTCTAACATCTGCCTGTCTTTTTATGTTGTTTTTCTGTTTGTTTGAACCAGTTGTGCTTGCTCAGGCCCAGTACCAGGAACAGGTTTCCTTCCCTGGTGAGTTTATTCTGAGGATATTGAGTTGCGCTGTGGAAGCTCAGCACATCTGTTCCTGATCCGCTGCTGCCCTCTGATGTTTCACCAAGCCTCCATGGTTCTTTTTGTTGTTGTTTACCGGCCGCAGCTGTTTTCAGTTCACTCTACTGATATGCTAGATGTACACATGCTGGAGATGAAGCCATTTAATACATCATCACCATAATTGTTTGCATTCTCTTTCATATCACTTTTCTTTTTGGGTTTTGATCTCACAAAATGTTTCTCTCTCTTCTAATTCACAGACTCGTATGACTATTATTCAGGTAAAATCCTCTCAGTCCTCTTCAGATTTCCCGCTTTAGGTGTTAAAAATGATTAAATACTTGTAACTTTTTGGACCAGAAACCCAGAACCCAGAGCCTTTCCCCGGATCCTACCAGCAGCAGGTCCAGATTGAGCCTGCGGTCTTTCCGGAGAAGTCAGGTAAACCCGTTGAATCCTCATCCTGCCACCTTTGACACAAGACTTTCCTAAACACCGGTGTTTCATGCTTCTTTGCTGTGTTTGGGTTCCAGATCCGACCTTTGAAACGGAGCCCACGGAGCCTGGACCGCTCGGTAAGCCTGCTGCACAGCAGAGAGGACTGACAGCCTGCTGTGGCAGAGCGAAGAACTGATTTTTATTTCATTGTCTGATTCCCAGACTGCAGGGAGGAGCAGTATCCCTGCACCAGACTCTACTCAGTGCACAAACCATGCAAGCAGTGTCTGAACAGCCTTTGCTTCTACAGGTAGAGAAATAGTTCTTAGACATAACAGGCTCATCCCGCACTGACTGATATTGCCGTTCTCCTGCTGCAGAGGAAATAGAGGAGGAAATAAATCAATGTATGATTTTTTTTTTTAAAAAGTAAAATAAATAAATAAATAAATTCTGAATCGGAACAGTAAGTTAGAAATATAATATTAAATAAATACACAATATGAAAAAATTGAAAAGATAATTAAATAAAAATAAGAAGATTGGAAATAAAATGGAGAATTAAATAATAGCTCATTTAAACTAATGCTTTTGAAAATGATAAATATTAAATTATATTAGTTCTTATTTTTTATTTATTGGATGTAATATTTGGCACATGAAATACTTTATATATTTATTTTTTTGTTTATTGCCAGCTATGTCAAAAGCAGTCATCCATAGCAGCAGCGCAAGAAGACAGGACATTTATGATTTTAGCTGTGCTCAAAATAAAAGTTTGAACCGCATGGCATTCTGGGAGATGTAGGCAGAGGAAAGTTTTTAGCCTTTTAGCTGACGCTCGGCTAAGCTTTTTTTTTTTTTTTTTAAACTTTATTTAGTCAGAGTATGCACAAACAGGTATAGCAATTACAATAGCGTAACTCTATAGAAGACATAGGAGAGGCAGACTTAGCAATGAAACACAAAAGCAAAACTGATATAAAAAAATAAAATACTACAAGGGAATTAAATCAGCTAAGCTAGGTTGGTGGCGTCAAGTCTCTCGCTCACTGGTTACCTAGCAACGACATGTTAGCTTAAACATTAGCAGTTTCAGGTTTTCGCCACTGTGAGCTTAAAAATGAAAAACGACTTGCAGTTAAAGGAGAAAATGAGTACAACAGCTGGAGAGGAAACTGTGGATAAAGCAGAAAAGGTCACGCCACTAGTTTGGCTGTATTCCAGATATTCAAAACAAACAAACTTAGCAAAAAAAGAACAATCAGGGTCAACTGATATAAAACCCACATCGTGATGAAACCAGATCAGTCAGTGTTTTTTAATATAAATTATATTTCTATAAAGCAAAGAGCTTACTATTGTAGTAGAGTAATAAACTACTCACTGACCTCACTGAATGACGGCAAGGTCAAAACACAGGAAATGTTTTATGGTCTTAAAATGCTTTAAACTGGAAACATAAGAAAGATATGGAAGAAAACAAAAAAAAACTATCCATCTAACAGATTGAAGAAAAGCTAAAATGGAAAAATAAAACTCAGCCAAGATTCAGCTTTGGGGTGATCAAAGAAGGCTTACAGTTATCTGTGAGCAATATATTAAGATAAAGCCAGACCAAGTCCCATTGTTGAAGAAACATGGTGGTTAACATTTTAAAGATATAAATGACTGATAGTGCTGCATAGTGGCACAGTTTGTTTCACTGTTGCCTTGTAGTAGGAGTTTCCTGGGTTCACATCCCAGCCTGGGGTTTCAGGCCCATTTATGCCAGATCAGTCTGATGAATACATCTTAACACTTGAAGAGATCATGTTGCTATATATGTGAAAATGGAAATACCCTTAAAATGAGACAAATGACCTCCAGCAGACCAGTGAGAAGCAGCATACTGGTTCCAAGCCAACAAGTTTGTTGATCTGGAATGGTCAGCCCAGACCATAATCCAATAAAACAAAGCTTGTGGGTAATTGAAAAGTAAATGTGAATGCTGTTTCCTGCCTGAAACTATGTTTATCTTTGTTAGAATGTAAGTAATTCCTCCTGCCAACAGTTGTTCTGTTCTTTGTTTTGTATGTGATTGATAAATGGTAAACAACCAAGAGTGAAAACATAGTTTTGTAAATATTTCGTCTTTTTTTTTATTGTCTAATTTCTTTTTTCAGTTTGGATATTTTTTTCTTTTGAACAAAATTTATCTCCATGTTTTTCATCTAAATATTAGTACAGCGTTTCACAGGAATGGAAACACTTTTATTTTTCCTCACATTTCTGAAAACAAATTTGATACATTTCTTTTCATATTGAAGTTGGAGTAGGAAGTGCAATATTCCCAATGCCTTTTGGTGAAAGGAAATGAAAGCCAATATTTAAGCTATATTTGGTATTTTAAACAAACTGTTATTTTTGAGCACAGCAGATGTGAAACAGGAAAATAAAAATAATCACGCAGCAACTTCCTGTTTTCTCATCATGTAGCTCTAAATAAAAAAAACAAACATGTTTAATCCTCCATCTTTTAAAAGCTTTATCTTTCAGCTGGAAGTAAGAAAATCATTAGCAAAGTACATTTTTTGTGGCGTATATGTAAATGTTTAGGAAATGAATGCAGATGTTTCTCAGTGTTTGGGTTTGGATATGTTCGACGTCTGAGCTTTTTGTGTCTTTGCTCAGTTTGAGACGAGTTTACGTCATCAACAAGGAGATCTGCATGAGGACCGTGTGCGCACATGAGGAACTGCTCAGAGGTGAGTCCAGAGCTGCAGAGTAGAAAATCCTGACATCACTGACTGAACAGCAACCGCAAACTGCGCAGTAATGGGATAATAAAACTTTAAATTTTTTGCCCCAGAAATTACCCGTGTGTCTCACAGGGCTGCAACGACCTTCTTTAGTGAAACAAGCCGCATTCATCAGCAGGAAATGAGTCAGAGATCAACCACTTTTGACACAAGATAGATAAATCACCCTTTAAACCTCAGTAAAGACTTTAAGTGCCTGAGCTTCATTAGAGTTTATGCTAGTTGTTTTAAATCGTGATGTCAGCGTGGATCTAATGAAACACAAAACTGCTTCCTTTAATCCAGTGGTCCAAGTTGCCCACATGGTTTAGGTGTCTCTGCACTTCCAAACACCTGATTTAAATGAATGGCTGATTAACACGCTTCTGCTGCATTTGATGGCTACATAGAAATTCATATTTTGCATATTTTAGTACGCCCACTTGGCTCTTAACTGGTTTTAAAATCAGCTTAAAAATCCCCCCAGCCATTTTCTGTTATTAATGATTTTGGTGTCTGGAAAATGAGCCGTTTCAAAATCCTCCAAATTGTTGAGTCACACTGCGCTGTTACCTAGCAACCCCAGCAAGGCTCCAGAACATTTGGTCGGCTGGTTTTACCACTGTACAATGGCTTCTGGAAAAGTTTTGTTGTTGACTTGCCATACAGTAGCCACTTGCTGCATTCTTGATGTTTGTGCAGGAGGCTCTACTTCTGTTTTTCAAAGATGTACTGTTGTATAATTACGCATCTGTTTGCAGCCACTTTCATATGTGAGTGTAAATGTTGAGTCGGGGTGCGCGGCCAGCAGCAGCTTAATTGGTTTTAAAATGACAAGACGCCCAAAATAGGCAGAACTGACCAGACTCTCATTATCTAACAATTATTTTGTTAAAAAAAATTTAATGAACACGTTTTTTTTATTGCCCATTTAGCTGTCCTAACCTATTCCACGAAGCATAACAGGTCACCTTTATGATTTTATTCAACTGATTATGAAAAATTATTAGAAATACAAAACTGCAAAAAGATTATGAAATCAGACTAGATATTATCTGGCATCTTGAAGTTCTATTTATGGCAGGCTAGATTTTGCCCGAGGGCCTCAAGTTTGGCACATCTAAGAGCAGCGTTTCCCAGCCCTGGTCCTGAAGGCACGCTGCCCTGCATGTTTTAGAAATTTCTCTGCTTTAATGCACCTCATTCAGCTGATTGCAGCTCAGCAAAGACCTGCTGTGCTGAAGCAAGGAAACACCTAAAACATGCAGGGCAGTGCGCCTTGAGGACCAGGGTTGGGAAACGCTCTCTTAGACGATGAACTGACGCTGTGTGTGTGTTTTCCTTCAGCGGATCTGTGCCGTGATCAGTTCTCTCGCTGCGGTGTGATGGCGCTCAGCGGTCAGTGCGCGTCGCTCGGAGGAAGCTGTGGGAAAAGCTGCGGCGGCTGCTGATCCGGACCGGGAACGCTGCCAGCCGGGATACCGACTCCTCTCCCCTCCTGACTCCTCCGTACGGCTCCATACTCTTGTGCGAAAAGCACTTTGAATTTTAATTTTTTTTTTTAATGTCTGCCCAGTAGATCCTGTGTGTACTTTGAGGGATCAACAATAACACTGACGGATATGTGAGTCACTGGTGCTATAAAACTTTTAGAGGTGCACATGAAACCATGAAAACTCATTTTATTCCTGTTTATCTTTTTTTTTTTAACATTGTGCCATAATAATCTCATATTTTGTGTTTGTACTGTACTTTTGTTGAAAAGCAGTCATTAATAGAGATGATCAGGAGAGACAAGATGCTGCAGAACATCAGCACCGTTGGTCTAAAGGGCCGTCCAACCACCGCCTCTGTACTACTGCTTTGTAAAAATGTCACCATAAAAACTGAAAAAAATAAAATGTTTAAACTCCAGCTGCTCGGTGTGAGGTTGTGCACTTTGACTAGCCCCTTACATTATAGCAGAAAGGCAACTAAGAAAGGCTTAGAGTATTCAATGATGCCGCAGGAACTGATCAGTACATCATTGCCAGAGAACGCAAAAGAAAACAAATTTCCACGGGGCTCCGTAGAGACCAAACAAGTAGTAAAATGATCCATTTAAAAGAAAAATGTGCATTAATTTAGTACATCAACAACCCATCATCTTCCCAGGCTGCATAACCGCTAAATAAAAGAATGTCAAATTAAACCAAATCAATGTGAGAATCACATCAATGCATCTACTGGATATAATGATACTTTAAAAATATTCAATTCCCAATTTTCTTTTTTCTATATTTGTCCAGATCCTGTACTGAAAAAAAAAATCCAGACTTTTAAAGACTGCGTAGGAATCCTGCAGTAGTTCAGTAGTTTGTGCGAAAGATGTAATAAAATACAAACTGTCGGAAGTACAAATTCACCTTTTATTGTAAATTATCAAGGTGATCTTTTAGCTCTTTTTAGCTTTTCCTCTTCTTATTCCAACTCATGCAAGTATTTCTCCAATTTTAGATTTTACACATAAACCAAACAGTTCTAATTTTTATCTTCTGTATTAATGTAAAGTATTAAGATGGACATACATATTTTATTTACTTATCCTAACAAAGATGATGCTTGTTACAAATAGCTAAAAGAGAAACCATCCCCACAGCATGATGCTGCCACTCCTACATTTCTTCTTGCACTCTCCAGAAAACATGGCTTTCATGTTTATTTACACTCAAATGTGACTGATGTAATTCGTCGTCAGTCTGTCAGTGTTCGTACAGCAAGACAAAAAAATACATGTGGACAATAATACTGGCTCCTAAAAAAATAATGCAGTAAAGTAATAAAAATCAGGGGTTCAGTTATAAAATAGGGTTTTATCTAACATTAGATAACTAACTAAATCTGCCTCTAACAGAACAAACAGTGCACTTCACTTAGTGGTGCTTATAAATACATATTCTTTGTCCTTTAATAGTTGTACATAATCTCCAAAATTTAAAATCCTGCACAATGTCCAAACTCGGCAGAGAAATCCTGAAAACGATTTGAATTTTTTCATAAAAACCAGCAGAAAGTTTGAGAAGATGTTCAGCCAGGACCGATTCCAGATGTTTAAGGAGCGATTAGTGGTTTGCTGGAAGTTTTAAGGCATTTCTACATGTTTGTGCTTCATTTGGTTGCTGGTTACTGCTCTAAGCATCAGAAAAGCACCACAAGAATCAAAAATTATTTTCACAGCCACACTAAGCTGCTTTTAGAGTCACAGTACGGATTAATTTGAGTTAAGAGTTTTTACATTGGTTAGGAGTTTTCCCTGAATCAGTTTCTTCCTCTGAGCTGCGTCTCACTTGGACAGCAGCGATGCTGAGAGAGACGGCTGCCGTCGCTTAATCTCCTGCTGCAGCTGCTCCTTCAGAGTGGAAACCTGAAGTGAGAGGCAAAGATGTTACATTTTAATCTGAATGACTGATCACATGATTATAATCTGTAATCTATAATCTGTTGTCTTTCTACCTTAAAGTTTCCATCTGAAGCTAATTTATTAGACCCTGTTTTAGTCATCTTCTGCAGTTTTTAAAGAGTCAAAGTCCCACCTGGGAAGCATTTAGTGTCACCTTTACTTGATGGATCTGATCTCTGATTGGTAAAACTTACAGATAATGTTTGGCTCCCACAGCAGATTCAAAACATAGGTTTTATATTTCTGGGTTTCAGTGTCTGGAAACAGCAGAGCAGCTGAAAGTGGCAGAAAGTTTAGAAAACAGGAACAATGAGGATCCGTAAGGCTTTACTCAGTACCCAGCTTTACCGAGTTCAGAGGCTGGTTCAGCCCATTAAACATCTGTTATGTTTCTTTTTAAGCTGTTTTAGCAACGTGTCAGGTTTGCACTGTGTATTTTCTCTTTTTTATTTTTGGAGAACCAGCTGCTGTGCTTTTGTGTGTCCTGCATATATATTTGCAAATAAAACAATTATTTTCTGCGGAAAACAATGCGGGCGCCCTCGGCCACCTGTTCCTCCAGGCCTTTGACCCGGTGGCGGTGAGCTCGCTCCCTGGTGCCCAGCGTCCGCTCCGCGTCCCGGAGGCTGCTCCTCATCTTCTCGGCCTCCCGCTGGACCTCGTCACGCTGCTGCACCAGACTCTCGCACAGGCTGTGTGAGTGCTCCATGTCAGCCAGCTGAGTCTGCTCAGGAGAAAACACACCGGGAGGGTAACGCGGCGTCAAAAACGTCCATTTACCCGTGAAATGATCCATCTAATCCACATGGAGTGTGTTTATAGATGACCTATTATACTTCCTTGAGGTCAGGAAAAAAAAAAATCATGTTTATTACAGTTTTTGCACAAAATACTTCTTAGATAATGAGATTTTAGTCTGAGCTGCTTTCGGGCGTCTTGTCACTTTAAATCCTTAGTAGGATTTGGTTGCTAGGAGACAGGCTTTGCTGTCCTGGTGTTGCTAGGTAACGGCACATAAGTCTAATGTGACTCTGGTTTTTGAAACGGCTCATTTTCCAGACACAAAATAACATTAGCTTATTGTAAAAACAACAACTCGGTGTTTTTTAAGGATCTGGGATTTTTTTAAAGAAACATTTTAGATCCAAATGGAAGCATAAAAACATCCCAAATGTACAATTGATGCCCTTTAAATCATTATTTCATCATGAAGCGAGGTTGACCGATGCGATGAATTCATTGCTCAAACATTTGTTTTTGTCACATCAAACTGATGCCTAAATTGTTTGATAATAAGTTAAAATAAAATGTTTTGCCACAAGGAATCCTATCCCCACACTTTCATTGTTTCTAACAAATTGTTTGCTTGTTTTCGGTTGAATTGTGCAGCGTCTACTGTCATTAAAGGGTGCCGCACAAAGTTTTTAGATTCCAGGAATAAACAAAATGCAATACTAATTATCTTTTTGAGGTTCCTTTAACTGCTATTGTTTTCCCTCACAAACATTTCTGCAGCCTGGGAAACGTTTGACTAAATAAGTAAATGTCTGAGGCACTAAATCTCCTTGGAATCAACAAGTTAATAGATTCTGATTTATTCCACTAAAGCTTCCTGCGGCTTTGTTCCCATTCACTTGTTTGTGGCCATTTTGTGGTGGGTTTAAAAAAAAAAAAAGTTAATATGACCTAAGAGTGACAGGAATTAAACTCAGTTTCTGGAAAATTTAAAAATGTTTTTTTGCACACTGCAAGGAAAAACAAGTCTTCCTTATTAAACATATTGATCTCAGATGTCTGCTTACATGGGACATTAAAGCTCCTCTTTTCATGCTTCTTCACAGCAAATTGTGAGTGGGTAATTATACGCCACACAAGTATAAAAAGCTGATGTAAGAATGCAGATTTTTCTTAATGTCGAACGTGTGTTTGCTTTTCCTTAGCCAGCTAAGATTTCCACTAACGCTGCGAGATAAATCGAATTTATTGATTAATCATATTTTTGGTAAAGATTTAATTTTTGGAAAATCTGGATTTTTTTTTTTTCCACCACTGCACTTTGTGAGTTTTGATGATTCAGAGTGCTGTCAGCACGCCGTGGGCGGCCATCTTGTTTCACAAGCATGTTTTGCAGCTTCACTTTATTTGGACTTTGTCAGCAGATTTATTTTTTCTTATTTATGAGAATAAAGTCATAATATTAGGAGAATGAAGTAGTTACTTTATGAGAACTCCAGCACAAAAAGTAGCAAAAAATAAATTACACAAGCTTTTTGTGTCATCAACACAACTTTTTTCTTGTAATTTTAAGACTTTCTTCTGCTAAAATTGTGTCTTTATTCTGATCATATTATGACTGTTTTCTCGTAATTAAACCACACTTATTGTCGCCTGGCCTTAATACTCCATAATACACGTCAGAGAAGGACTGATTGAAATAAAAGCCATTTTTTGAAAATATTTCCTGTCATTTGTAATTTCTCTTTTAGAAAAGGAAGCATGAAAAACAAAATCAATACAAAAAATTTGAAATTAGTTCTTGTATGACAAATATTTGAGATTGAGTTCCCAGCCTTCCCTCCTGCTGCTCATCGCTAAGCAGCAGTTCGGTGAAGCTTTATTCTGCTTACTGGCTTCATTCTGATGAATCTGTTTATGCGCCTCATCCTCACCTGCAGCATCAGTATTTGCTGCTGCGCTTCCTGAAGCTCCTGCTCTGCCGTGTTCAGCGAGCGATCCAGACGGCTCCTCTCAGCAGAAAGCCGCATGCTGCCCTCCTCGGACTTCAGCTTTTGACGTTCAACCTGACGTGGTCCACGTTTAGTTTTGGAAACACGAACGCCACGACTTCAGATTTGTAGAGGAAATGAACCAGAACTTGCCTTATCCAGCGTGTTCCTCAGTGCGTTCTTGTCTTTCTCCAGCCTCGCCGCCTGCCTCTCTGCATCCTTCTTCTCTGTCTCCAGCAGAGCCACCGCTCTCTGCAGCGCGCGCAGCCGCTCCTCTACGACGGCCCGCTCCGTCTGGACCAGCTGGGCGCTCCGCTGAGCCTCCGCAGCGCTGGCCGATCGCTGACGCAGGGCCTGAGAGGAGAAAACAGACTTGTTCTTCTGAAGAAGAAACTCTGCGTCACTCGCCTTTATGAGCCATAAAGCCGTTCAAATTGAATTTACAAAAATAAATTTGCTTAATAGAAGGACGTCGCTCAATAAAAAGCCTCACATGATCAACAACCGGATGTTAATACTGGCGAAAATGACAAAGGAGACGACAGGAAGTGGTAAGAGGATGGTGGTTTTTGTTTTTTCCGGACAGCTGGCTCCGCCAGAGCTTTGGACAATTCATAAGAAGTTGTGCGACATGTGAACCTGAATCCATAGCTGTTCTGTAAACTACAGTTTCTCCAAAACACAGCATAAATCGTCGCTCCCCAGGCTAAGCAACTTGTCGCTCCAACGCCTGAATCAGACGCCGACGTTTTCTCTGATTGAAAATGGCTGAATTATGAATATAACCTCATGCGTTTGCATTCGTCCCTGCCATGATTTTTAATGATTTATCATGTGAACAAGCTTTTTCACATGTGATTTTTGTTTCATTTCTCATTTAGTGGAAACAGGGCAATTGTGAAGTTGTGTTTTTTTTTTTACTTGAGGAGAATATTAACAAGGATTGGTGCCATTTGTAACAGAGACTCAGCTAATCTCTCTGACCTCCTGAGTGCTGCTGAGCTCGGCCTCCAGCTCTTCTCGCCGCAGCTCGCTCTGGCTCAGCTCACTCTGCAGGCTCTGCACGCGCTCAGTAAGGGCAGCCATGTTCCTCTTCCCTTCAGCCAGAGCTGCCCGTGCTTCATCCAGTCGCTCCTAATCAAAGCAAAACATGCGTCAAATTAAAATGAACTTTTTATCCACAGGCGGTCTTCCTTCGATCTGACTCACAAACCTGCAGGAGCCTCTTGTCCTGCTCAGCCGAGCCGAGCGTCTTCTGCAGGGCGAGCAGACGGCTCTGCGTGCCGCCGTGGGAGGCCGTCACCTCCTGGAGGGTCTGGCTGAGGGATGCGGCCTTTTCCTTAATAGCAGATTCACCTTCCTGAGCTTTCAGCAGGTTCTGACTCAGCCTGTCAACATCCCTCTGCAGCTGGGAAACACGAGCTTCTCTCTCTGCAACCTGCAGCAGGTGGAAGACACAAAAGCAATCCATGAACCGAGTTTACGTCCTGAAAAAGTCTTGAATTGTCACTGATTTAGTTTAATATTTCTTGAAATCAACGTGTTCCCACTGTCATTAAAAAACACCTATGGAACGGGAATATGTTGAATAAACAGGAAGCTCTGATTATGGATTAAAGTTTGTATGCAGGAAACATGAGTGAACAACATGGATGCTAACATGAAGATGGGTTTATTCTCCTCCAGAAATAATAGTCTCTCTGCTGTAAATGTTTTTTTGCAGCAGAGATTATGAAACAATTACAATATTGACTTTAAAAGAAGGAACAACTCAAGGTTGCGGGAAAACACAAAACTTTACCAAGTATTTTTGGTCTAGTTTCTGGTGAAAATATCCAAATTAGGGCTGAAATTCCTCGAGTGATTCGAGTACCTCGATTATTAAAATTCCTCGAGGAAAACTGATCTGCCTCGAAGCCTCATTATATTATGTGTTATTATTTAGCGCACCGTGTTCCGGCCGGGACTTTATTTGCGCTCTCACTTCCGCCTGAGTTGTTGACGAAAGCTAAGTGTTAGCAGCATAACGTCCAGTTTTCAGGTTCGGCCTGGGAGGATTTTATTGAGTCATGATAATGTTCGGGGTTTTTGTCTTTTTCCGGGGGACCAATAAGCATCTTAAAATGACGGCAGCGATGCCTGGAGTCCGGCGGGATTAT
>CAEGAE010044898.1:0-32764 GCA_903067095.1 Girardinus metallicus
CTCCAGCTACGTTCCGGGTGAGAGGTGGGGTACACCCTGGACAGGTCACCAGTCTGTCGCAGGGCAACACAGAGACAAACAGGACAAACAACCACGCACTCACACACTCACACCTAGGGACAATTTGGAGAGGCCAATCAACCTGACAGGGAATCGAACCCAGAACCTTCTTGCTGCAAGGCAACAGCTCTACCAACTGCGCAGCCCTCTGAGCAAACCACACAGTTATATTTAAAGTCCCAGCTAAGTTGAGCAAACATAGTTATGTTTGTGATAGTATTTCTTTTATTTTTATTAATTATTATTTAGCATCACTCTGAAATATCTGGTTAGAGTTCAGATGGTATTAAACAGTTGTCATGGATAATTTGGTGACCCACTAACTGGGTAGATGACAAGATAAATGTGGACCATCGTCTATAATTGTTTGTCACAGATCCGGTTGGTAAATGACATTAGAATATGGTAAAGCACATAAATAAGTTAGAGTCATAATTCATGGTTGAATTTCAATCTGTTAAGAATTATATTTTCTTATGTCTCTGCAGTCACAATTTTATTAAGCCCATTAAACAATTTGGTTAACCCTGTAAGATGACATCATAAGTTCTGTTAGATCATGAAGAACATTCAGTTTTAATGGAGGTACACCTGTGGATGTATTTTAAAGTAATACCTCACACAATGCTTACTTGTGTGGCATTATTGAAACAATAAAAATAAATCAGTCAAGATATCAGGAAGATAATTATGAACATTCCCAAATCCTGAAGGTGCCACACGTTTTGGTTCAAAATGTGCATTTCAGCCTCAGAACAAAACTAAGGGACATTGTGAAGAGGATGGTTGTAGTGGGTAAGAGGATGTCATTATCCACAGTTCAACATTTTCTACATTAACATGGGCAGAAATGTCACTCAGAGGCAAATACAGGAGTGGCAGCATCATATTGAGTGAGCACTTTCCTGCAGGAGGGAATCCCAGCTGAATACATACTGCATAAAAAGCATACAGAACCTCCCAAAATAGATGGCAACATGAGGAAATACTGAAGAAATATTTAGACATCTGCCTGGAAGTCAAAGCATGGGCATGGATGCTTCTTCCAAATGAACAACAATCCCAAATGTATGACCGATTTAGTTAATTTCAGTCCCATAAATTTTTCAATCAGAGCTGAAAAGGTGTGAAATTTGGACAAATTCACAGGATTGTGAAAAATACTGAATAGTATTTGAATGTTTAATTACTTTTAGCAAAATCAAAGTGATCATTTTTTTATTAATTTTGACATGCAAAACCCTAAAATATTCTACATGACTGTAACTGGATCATTGCGTAGCAACCTATAAAGTAGAAATATATTATGTAAATAAAAAGATATGTTCACGGTATGTAAATTTCATTAGAAAGTAATACAAAATGTTTCTTTTTCCTATTTTTTTCCCTAATGGATCTAAAACAGGTGATTTATGTTTTTATATATTTATGTCATTATCTGATTATCACTTGGATGTCCAGGTATTTTTTTTTTCTTGCTGCCAGACTCACATGTACCCCATGTGAATGTCATATTATTTTGTCTTCTCAGTTTAAGAACTGGGCAAATGAAAGTGACCTTCATGTCATATTTGTAGAGAAAGTCATAGTTTACCAATGCAAATTTCCTTGATCAGTTTTAAAACTGCTTCAGCTTTAGATGCTTCAGCATTTTTAGTTGCTGAAGCATCTAAAAATGCTTCAGCAACATTAGGAACCATGACCGTCTTGCTAGAAATTTTGTAAAGAATTGTTTCTCAACTTGTGTCTTTTTTCCCTAACTGAAAAAAATAAAATCCAGTTAAAGGTTGAGCTTTTCTAAAAGAAAAAAAAAAGATCAGAGTGAGATTGTGTTGATGTAATGAAAGACAAATTAATTCCCAGGCATTTTACACTTTACAAATGCTTATGGCTGATACTGTATGCAAGTAATACACACACATGCTGACAAAAAGTAAAATGCGCAAACATAAATACAGCCGAAAAATGTTAATTATGCACATATATGGACACATAGGGCACATATGCACATGTTCTGAAAGAATGAGTCACAGCAGGGGGTTGATCACGTGAGGATGCACAGAGGATGAGCACAGAGGGAAGTCGTCACTGTATGCTGAATGTGCTGGTGACTCCATGCAGCTACGCAGAGCACATGAAACGCATTCGGCAGAGACCAGCTCGCTGTCACATGTGGCTTGCACATGTGAAAGAACTGACACGATAGAAGTGCTGTGTTTTGGTGGACAGCTGTACACGGCACCTGCTGGTTTACACACACATTTTGCATCGGTATATACATGCTTGCATGTATGCCAGAGCAAACTCACCAGTACGTGCACGCAGAGCCAAGTGCAGAGGCTTGTTGTTGGCTTGTGGGCCTGTCTGCGGGGCTGATCGATGGTCTTTTACTGCTTCCCCAGGATTATCGGTCGAGTTCACCAGGAGGGGAAGGCAATTCATCAGAAGGCAGCGAAAAGAGAGAGAGAGAGTGGGACAGACAGAGCAGAGCAGGGACAGAGAGGAAGGGATGGAGGGAGGGTGGCAGTATGATAATGGAAGCAAAGATAGGAGAGGACAGAGGTAAAGGTGTGGGGAAAAGAGAGAGAAGGAGACTTAGGGGAAAAGAGGATGCAAGATGGAGATGGAGGAGGAAAAGGGAGGAGATAAACAGATGTGCTTGTGATAGCACATCATCTGGAAATGTATGGAAAAGATAGAGCTGCAGACATAAGATGGATATCACAGCAGAGAACAAAGTGTTGGGGCAACCTCAGCCTGAACCTTGCCTATACAGTATATATTCAGCTTAAAGCAGCTACATGTCACCACATATCTGAAGGTTTAACAGGCAATTCAACAAGTAACACTGACAAGAGCTTGTGGTCAGTTTTGCCTTCAGATTTCTATTTAACATCATAAAAGCAAAAACCAGTCCAATGAAACTGCACCAATATATCCCAGAGAGATAAACGCATTAACATAACTTGACTGTAATTAAAGCAAATTTAGAACCTGAAAGAAATATTCTAAGTGAGGAGTTGTGAAGATCCTCCCAGTCTTCTGGATCGTAGTTTTGCTAGATTAAGAATGTCTGCAACAGGGAATAAGCACTGTAGCACCTGCAGATTTAAAAGTGTGCAAACTAGTGTTGGCTCAGCTCCCAGAGGCTTTGCCTATGTGTGCCCACATTCTGCAGGAGCCACAACACTTGTGCTTCAGCTCATTCAGTGCACACAGTGATTCAGCATCAACAACCCAATGAGGCAAATGCTAAGGGACAGATTCATATCTGAACCTTCTCCACAAACAGCACAATTTTTATTCCAATATAATCCCTTGAATAAACTTGCGAAGCCAATATTTTTATTTTTTTTTCATTTTTCTATTTGTTTTTGTCCTTAATTTACCTTGTGTGTGTTTTGTGCTTGCATGTGATAATCCTTGCCTAATTTTTCTCCTTCCCTTCTGTTTTTGTCTCTATCTCACTCCTCACAGATAGACTGCCCATTTCTCTCTCTCCTCTCCCTCTCCCACCCTCTCATCGTTGATGGATGGACAGATCATGTATATCCAATCTAGCTGCGCTCCTGATGCGGTTAGGGGCTGTGACAAGTCTCCAGGCAGGGAACCGAGCAGAGCGGAGCGAAGGAACGGGGTGACGAAGAGGACACGACATCTGGAGAACATGCAGAAGAAAAAGAATGCACCAGTGAACTGGGCTGCGTATAATGCGTGCGTAGCGCCTTGAACACATGCATGTGTGTCTGTTTTATTTGTGGAAAGCAAACATACACCCTACACCCTGCCCTCTCTGCTACTGTGTGGGCTGATAGTTCAAAAGCAGTGATTCCGGCACTCCACACCAGCCAATACAGATGATGAAAATGAATGAAAATAATGTAGTAGATAGTGCTGACATTTTGCATGCATCAGAAGGAAAAAGCAGAGTTTAAGAGACTCTATTATAAATATACTCTTTGGACCTCAGAGTGTTACAGATGGAGATTGATGTGAGGTTCACTCATGAGTTTCAGGATGCAGTTGCAAACATTAGCCACTAGGGGGTAATGTTATCCCCCTCTCACAGAGCAGTGTTCTACGGCGTGACTATGGCTTGGTCTATTACAGTAGTAGGTCATTTTAGGCTGTATCTCTGTAGGTGTTGATTATATATCTATATATATCTATATATATCTATATATCTATATAGATATATATAGATATATAGATATATATAGATATATATAGATATATAGTTAGCTATATATCTAGATACAGATATAGATATATATATAGATTCATATGTATATAAACTATGAAGTTTTCATAGTCAATATACTGGCTATAAACTCCATAACCAGTAACTACAGAGTCAAACAGTTCCTTGTCGTGCACATAAAAAGTTAAAATAAATTAACTGAAATCGAGATTTACAAGCAAATATAAATTACGAAAGTCATGTCCGCAAATTTGCTGTGGAGACAAAAAAAAAGCTGCAAATATTTCAAAACCCACAGGTACAACAACTCAGAGTGTTGGAGGTAAATGAAGGTAATGATGTTGTGGTCTGAGAGCAAACCTGAGATTGTCTGTCCTCTTTCAGGCAGGAAGGCCAGAGGTCAACTCACTTGACCCCCTCCCTTCCCCAAAACCATGTAAACCCCTGTGATTTCTCCACAGAAAACAACATCCGAACACATCTTTACTTTCACCAGAGACAAGAGAGGGTAAAATCACTTTCATTTTAACTCTGCAGATAACCTGATTAATCAGTGCAAAAAATCAAAATAGATGTGAGTGTCCTCGTTTCTATCCTTTTGCTGTCACTTAAGTCTCTGTAGCTTTAAACTCATCCAAACACACATAGGAAACCAAACTGTAAACAAACACAACAGAGAGGTCGGTGGCAACACCTCCATCTTAAAAAAATGTGTTCTGGAAATCGCAGCCATTTTCTGAAAACTCGGAACCACCACCATCCGAACACACTCCCTCTACCTCTTCATAGTAATCAAATTTGGTCTCATCTTTTCATTTTCTCATCTCCCCTCCCCATCTGTGTGGTGCAACTCCTCTCCTTCTCATTCTCTCCCTCCTCATCCCTCACTGTCACTCTGCAGCTCTGAGCCATTGACCTCCGACCCCCAGGCAGGTTCACCGGCGGGTCAGGAGCCAGTCGAAGCGGGAGGGGCGGCGATATCGGGGAGAGAGGAAGGGGTGGGAGGTCTGTTACTAGAGGATGCCAGCTTCCTCCTTTGGCCATGGATACAGCCTTCATCGCTGCTGCTGCCATAGCAACTGGACGAGCCAACTCCACTGAGCTGCTGGGATGGAGCTTTCTTTTCTGTAACCTCCATGGGCACATGTTCAGCCACACACATAATGACAAGCTGGCACACATGCACACAATCTCATACATGCTTGCAAAAAAAAAAAAAAAAAAAATCTAATCAGGTTTCTTATTTGCTCTGTCAGGCTGGGGTGGAAAATACTTTTTCATGATGCAAGATTGATGGGCATTCCATGTTGGCTGCAATTAATTGCTGCATAATTAGACTTACAAGTTATTTATTGGAGCAATTTGGAGAATACAAGAGCCTGGGGATATATAAAAAAACATTTGATCGCGAGCTGCGTAAACTTTTAAAGATGTCCTGCTTACAAGGGGAGCTGGGATGGAAATAAAAATCTCCCACCAAAATGTTTCCCATGTTAGCAAAATGATAGATAATAAATCTGGACCAGTGAGAGCAACATGTTTGAAGCCTCATGAGGTCAAACAAAGGTGAAGGTGAGATATGCAGATAATAAAAATGACATGATGGAAGGGGAGATAGCGCTTTATGCACATTTTTGGTGAGGTGCAGGTGTGTGCTGTGTGAGCCAGAGCTCGCAGAGCCTCGGGGGCCAGACCTCAGTCCAGGTGGAGTCCTGCTACATAGACAGATCCTGTAATCCCATGTGTTGCTTGTGTTTGAGAAAAAAATAAAAACTCTCTTTATTTCCAAGTCTGTCTTTTCTACTTTTACTTCTGATCTATTGTCTCCGCTCTATTTTCTCAAGTTGTTCGCACTAATTTTTTCTTGTTAATGCCTTCAAACTTCTTCCCTTCTTATCTTTTCCTTCCAGCACTTTCTCTGGTCTCCTTTTCAGGCTCTTTGCTCTACCTCTCCTTACTCAAACAAATCTGATAAATGAGGCTGTTGGTGTCACTCTTGAGAATGAGCTGTGATCAGAGCGCCTTTGATGTTTGACAGCTTTAACGATGGCTCTTGATGAATCGATGTACAGTCATTTTCCCTTTGTGTGACACAATGTTTTGCTATTGAACTTGTTCCTGTTTAGTGCCGTGGATGGATGCGCCATTGAAGTGTGTGTGTGTTTTTCTCTTTCTTCTTTGCTTGCATTCCCACGCCTTGTGTGGGTTTAGTGACAGTGTCAGTGCACTTAAGCCCAGAAAGTTATCTCAAGTGCTTCAAGAGGCTCTTATCAGTTTTCTTTGTTATAATAGGGTAAAGTACTCTTTAATGGCGCCTGCATTCTGCGTAACACACCGGGAGGCTGAAGACACACACGTGCTTATTATGCATACAAACATTATTGTTTTTACATCTCTGTATGCTTTCAAATTGAACACAGATAGACTAGAATGAGTGGAAAAGGAGATGCAAAGGCAGATAAACTTGTAATACTTTTAAAAAGTAGTGTGGAGCAACAAATTATTAAATTATATTATGTATTATACTACTTCCTCCTACAGAGCGGTTAAGAATCAATAAGTGGTTGGGGCGTGTGGTTCAGACGTTGCCTAGTTTCCTAAATATTTGATTTGGCTCAGGAGCTTAATTTCAAGCCTGGTGTCAGTCAAGAGAAATCTACTTTTCCCTCGCTCTTGCTGATATTCCCTTGTTTGATCAGTAGGTGGAGCTATATACATGATGCACATGGTGAAGTTTTCATAGTCAAAAACCCTCCAGCAGCAACAGGACCTAATCAAATTGTCAGTGTGTCTGTGTCAATTACAGAAAGGGTCAACTTCATAAGAGGAATAGGCCCAAATCGCATTAGCACCTGTATCCTTCTAGCAGTTCCATGAACCAGGAGCAGAATAGATGGAAGGGAGCCAAAGGTTATCTATCAATGTTATTTCTCCACAGCACAGCCAGAGGTTGGTAGAGTGCACAATAAAAATATACCCAAGTAATATTATAATCTCTTCAGTATAGTCCTTTTCAAGTAGAAATAAATGTTGTCATCCAAAAAAGTTTACAAGATCTGATTTAATTTCCAAAATGGTAGATACAATGGTAAGCAGACAAAATACTGAAGTTGTTTAAATTCTGGCATTTCAAAACCTAAAAAAATCTGTCAAATTAAATAACATCAATACAAGATACCTAAAGAGAAAGAAACACTAATTTCTCATAACATAACATTTTTGAAACCAGTAGTTACAGCAGATAACGTGCTACAGTCTCTGTACATGCTATTTATCCTATATTCACTTGACCTTCAAAAAACATAATGGTAGATAGAAAGACATGAATGAGTGAGTAGATAGAAAACAACATTACAACAATAAGGCTTGGATACACACAAGAGGTCACTTAGACGAACAGTTTGTCTTTGTCCGGTGCATTTTTGGTTACAACATATTTGTTCTTCATACTGTGAAGTAACTAAAGATAGATAGAAAGGTCAGAAGTTGCAGGAGTTGTGCCACTTCAAAAGCATTTATTCAAGAAGAGGTAAAAATCTGTGGTACAGTAAAACTACTCCTAGAAATACATTTCTTTTTCAGCTCTACCTGCAGTCACTGCAAAAACTCAACTGCAAGACTGTTAACATTGCATTAATTTTAAAGGCTCTTCATTCACACCCTTTTACCATCAGGGTAGATTTTATAACCCATTCACAAAGCTCTTCACAATCGTAGTCCATAAACTTTTAAAATACTTTAATTAAGTTTAAGAATTATTTTAGCTGTACCTTGCTTCTCGCCCAAAAAAATTCGCTGGAAATAGACACCAGCACCCCTCTCAACCCCACTAGGGACAAGGGTGTACAGAAAACGGATGGATTAATTATTTTAGCTTTTCACAATGTTTAACTTGGGTGCATTCTTCCCATTCCAAGAACAATAATTATATAACATTTTAACTTAAATCCTGTGAAACTTAAAAGTGTAAAAATTGAAAGTGTCAAATGGCCAAGTTTTTTGGGGGGAAAAATTTCCCTCATATTTTACACCCCATTTCAAAATGTTTTCCACCTTTAATTTGACATTGGCCTATATCAAGTGCAATTCAACTTAATTGTAAGGAAATCTCACATCTATCACTTATCTTATTAAGTGTTAGGTTTGAGTGTTAGTTATCTTAATAAGTTGGTAGTAGTATTATGATCCGGGCTTGCCTTTCTTCAAAGGAATTTGGGGTATTTGTCAATATGAAAAAAATTATAAACAGTTCCAAATATTAATTAGTTTTGAAACCAAACTGGCTTGGTTAACTCTTTGAGGTCACCTAAAGAAGTGGTTAAGTGATGTTCTCACAAACCAAGTATTACCAAGTTGAGATAGTAAATGCTTTTAGCCTAACATTAAAGAAGGTTGAACTCTGTCTTTGAATAAAGAAGTGCTTTAAAAAGTTTTAAAAAGTGTAGAGTGTGCACATGAATGCAATCAGATTATTGTGGCTTTTTCAATCTTTAATGGTTTGTTCTTAAATAAACTGTTTATTTATTTATTAATCCTAGAGGAAATACAGAGTCATATTTAGTAAATTAGAATATGCATTTTTTTTAAAAACAACCTTTCAGCAGGTAGTAAATATGCTTTTCATTAAGCCCATATTTATGTGTTCATTTTTTTAAAATTGGCTTGATGTAATACTCTAATTTTAAATGCTCAGTGTTCATTTGGTCAAAGTGGAAATTCATCATAATTACCAGAAATAAAATTTTGACAGCATTAGCCTATGTGTAATTAATCTGTGTTTCACTTAGTTAATTGAATTTGTGAAATAAATGAATGTTTCAATAATATTAATATGACATTGTAATTATATAATATTTTTTCAGTGTCTTATTTGTGAGTTTATTAAAATATTTTTTATTAAATTTTTTTATTCACGCATTTTCACATGCTTATTTTTATTACTTTTAGAAATATTTTAGATTTTTGATATTTCAGTTTTTGGATACTATCTATTTAGTTTTATAAATCATTTTAGTTTATATTCTTCAGCAGTTCCTTTTTAATAAATAACAGAAAAATGATCATCCGCCATCATCTAGCCTACAGTTTCATATTCAAATGTGTTTTGTGGGGATTTATCCTCTTTTGGTACAAGTTTAAGCACTTTGTCTGTTTCTTGGTTTTTAGTGAGCCGTGTGTCTTATTTGAAATCTTGTAAAGCAGATTGTGTTCGACAAAGCTGTGCGAAAGGAGCTATACAAATAACGTTTGATTGATTGGTCAGTCTTTGCATTGCAGATGCAGCTGCTGATATCAATATGAAAACATGGGGCTTCATAAGCACTCGTGCTGATGAGATATTACATTTTTTTTTAAATCCATAGATAAAGGTCTAGTGTGGCTGCAGTGAGGGATGAGCTTTGCCATTTGCAGATCTTTGCAAGATGAATAAGAAGCTGATACTCTTACAGTCCCAAGCCACTATCTTATCATTTCCTTTTATCGGCCGATAAAGTAAATGACTTTGCTATAGGTGTGCAACTGTTCAAATTCATTATGAGCCTGCTCAGCCAGGCGACTATCGACAAGGCCGTGTGTGTGTGATGAATGCAGCGCTGCCCGTATGTGTGTTTGTAGTTTGCTGTAGTGACCTACTTCGTTAGGAAATTGACAGAAGATGAAGGTGTTTTTAGAATCCTCAGATCCCCTCTAGTTTAATGAAAATGCAAATTTGAGTCTTGTTTAACTTAATGCAGTGTACCCCTGAAAGCTGGGGGTTCCACACCGGTCATTTACATGTTTTTAATCAAAGAATTTGGAGGGAAGCATGAATAAAAGAGCATCATCTCAGGAGGGAGCGCATTACTTGGGGTTGGGTAGAAGAAGAAAAGGGCCGGTTCCAGGCTTTCTAATTCTGTACCAACTCTTAGCACGTCCCATGAGTGTGCTTTAGAAGCATAAAGAGAATTGTGGTCACATTTTAGCACAAATCCACAAAAACACTGACGCTTCCTCTCTTCAAAAGCTTTCTCCATCACTTTTGTTTTTAAAGGTAGTTAGATCAGCAAAATAAATGAGTTAATGAACAAGGTTTGCAACCGTCTCAGGAGATGCATCCATCTCTGTGATGAGTGGCAGCTCTGTCAATGAGCTGCAGAGCAGTAATGCACTGGTATTTAGAAGGCAGGCAGTGTGTAGGCGTGCATGTGTGTGTGTGCGTGTACACTATCAACATCCGGACATCCAAAGGCTGCTTTTATGGAGGATGTTGTTAAGTATAGCTGAATGGGAATGCTTGGCACCCTGATCAGAACTCTGTCTCCTGTATTAATATCATGTGGAGTCAAATCTCACTCCTCTTTCCTGCCCTTATACTTTTGTCTGCTCTCCACACAAGTGGAGAAGGGAAGCTCAGTCTCGTCTCGGCTCTGCTAATAATTGTCCATAATCCTCGCTGAACCGACCTGGCGGTACAGCTGTAATTTAAAGTAATAATGAGGATTAATACAGTCAATATCTATCCATTTGACCATTAAATCAGAAAGGGGGCTGACGTAGGTGATGAATGCAGTGTTCCCCTCCAATTTTCTGAATCATAAATGATAAAACGTAAATGATGAAAGTCTCTTTGGTCCAAATTAAGCTGCAGCGTCAACTCCAAGTCCATGTGAGTTTGGAATTTCATTTAAAATGCAGTCTCTACATACAGGTGTGTTGTGGCTCAGTTCTTGCTACCGATGGAATTTTATGCATGACAACATTCAAGAGAAAAGCATTTCTTTCAGTAAAAACATCAAGACTGATGAAATGTGATAACTGCATACAGAAAGTGAATGGACAATACTGTACTATTAACAAATTTACTTTTTTTCCTTTTTATCAAATGATTCGGATCATCAAAAATATTACCTGGATAAATACAAACAAATACAAAAAGCAGTTTTCAAGTGATTATTTTTGTTACCAAGTAAATAAAAGTCCTGCAGTTTTAGTGATGCGCTGACTCAGTCATCTTGACAAAGTGATTCCTGTCGAAACCTTTTTGCACCTGCCCTTTTTACAACTTCACACATAATATTTGACAACATAATGCTCAACCCATTAGCAAGTGCTGTGATTAAAACATTTACTTAGCCGCCTCTGGTCTTTTTGTTATACTACATTAACAAACTTATTAGGTCTTTTTGATTTTACACACACACAGCCTACTTTAAGCCTTAAAATAGATTAATGTGTTCTGAGAGAGAGGCATTTGTAAGGTCAGACACTGATGTTGGACAATTAGGCCTGGCTTTTTGTCGGGTTGAGGTCAGAAGTTTGCCCTGACTAGTTCTGTTTCTCCGTTGTAAACTCACTCATCCAATGCGCCTTGCGTTTGTGGACTACTGCGGAGTCGTGTCGTTGCCATCCAGTAAAATTGATATTGGCTCAGCTCTTTGATTCCATTATTCCAGTGAACTTCTAAAATAAAAATCCACACTAAAATTATATCTGCACCACACTGCATACTTGAAATGGTGCATCAGGAAAGTACCATTCTCCTGCCAACTGTCATACCCCGACCTGTCCAATGGCATACCAGACACAGAGCTATAAATCTTCACTCCAGAGAACATGTGAGGTTTGGAGATTTGTTGCCCTTAATTCTGCAATATGCTGTTGACCTTTGAATCAGCTGACACTGCTCTATGATTTTTTTTTCTGTGTCCAATCAATTTCCAAACCACACCAAATCATACCCGATTTGTTTTAATACTACCAAAAGTCAACTGTGAAATATTTAGTGAGGAGCAAATTCAAGATGGGACTTATGGCATAGATGACTCCCTATCACAGCACCATGCTGGAATTCACTGAGCCCTGGGGACCAACCCGTTCTTTCAGACGCAGTCAGTATTTTACAGGTGCTGAGGTGCTTTACCTGTGATTCTGGAAGTGATTAGAATTGCCTTAATTCAGTGATTTGTATGATCACCCAATATTTTGGCAAAATATTTTGTCTTGTCAGTGTATAAACTATAGTGACTGCCAAAAAAGATAGCAAGTGAACTTTCAATTCTGTGGTTTTACATATTTTTTTATGTTTTGGGGATCTTTAAGTTTGCCTATTTTTTCAGATTTTCCACTGTAGTCTCAACTCATCTTGAATGAAATGAGACCGCATTCTTGTCTAAAGCAAAGACAGTCTAAATTGTAATGTGGGATTTTATGGGAAGCTACAAGTTAGATTAAAACAAAGTTATAAGACCTGGTAAAGGCCATATCATTCTAAGCCTGTAAAAATGGCTAAAGGTGCGTTTTCTTATTACCATCTCTATAAAACTCCACCAGTATTACAGTCAGTATTACTACAACAATGTTTGCAAACTTTACATCAAACTATCACGAAGTTCTTATTTAGATTAAACATTCACTTTCCCCTTTAATGAGTGGACTTTTATGACACTCTGCAGGAAAGTGTCTCTTGCTGATTAGTGTCTTGGGCAGCACTCAGACAGCAAAAGCATCGCGCCTGCAGCAGAATGTGCCTTGCAGAGTAGAAATCCCAGCCAGCAAACTGCATTAGTGATGCTCCTCTGTCCTGTGGCTCCACTCAGGGAGAGCGAGGAGACACACACAGCCGCGGCTTCTCTACAGCTGTCTGTAGGCTGTAGCCACACGGTCGCATAGTAGATGCAAATATTTCCCAATGAGTGAGTGTGTTGGAGACATTAGTGTAGAGGCAGACACATAAATGGCACCGAGATGAGATCAATTAGACTGAGGGGAAGGTCATTATGCTCTCGTATGGGCAGTGGTCAGAGTGCAGTGCTTGTATCCTGTGTTGTGTCAGCTGTCAATACACCTGTGAGCAGACGTGTCTGTTTATTTTTCCCTGCACATACAAATGCCTCTGTAGACACCACTGGCACTTCCGGTTTTGGGTGTAAACTTCAAACTCCTTACTGTATCTTGTTGAATTTGAGTCCCCTGAGTTGAGAAGTAGGAAGGTGAGTAATAACGCTGGGCCTGTCCATGCGTTGCCATTGATTTTGTCTCGGCTCCTAGTGCTCCCAATTACCTCCTTCTCCAGGCTGCCAGTCCCCGTGTTGTCAGGGGGGAGGCTGGAGTCTGGGGCCTCAGCGAGCAGTTTGTTTACACTGCTAATTGCTCCTGTTGTTTCCTTTCATTAGCCCGGGCTGAGCTATTGGGCTGCGGCACACAACTAAATGCTCTTAGCCTTCTGGTCCCCTTGCCTATAGTAAATATTGGCAATGTATACAACAACTCCAAACATATGGCACAAGACTGGAAATGATACACTCTTGTTTGTGCAGTAGAGTGTTTCATACAGAGCCCAGTGGAGCAGTGTTGTGCTCTGATTTTGTGTGGATTTACTGCTACAGTCAACTGAATTCACTTGTTTGGGACTGAAGAAAAAGAAAAATCCTGTAAGGCCGTCGTCTCTCGTAAAATAAAATAAATTCCAGTCTCTCCAGACTTAGTTAGTAAGTAGGAAGGCAAATGGTACATAGATTTCATTTAGTTTTTCAGTAAGACTGAATGAAGCACACAATGATTAAGACCATTCAGTTGATATCTACATGTCTAGGTTCAATGTACTCCTGAAGGTAAACATCCATAACCCGGGTATTGTCCAGGATTGTTGTTTATTTAGCACAAGCCATGTTCCCATCAACTCTGACCAGATTCCCTACCAGGTTAAGGGAAAGCATCCCACTGCATGATGCTGCCACAACCATGTTTCATTCTGGGGATGATGTGTTAAGGGATTTTGTTTTCTACCCAACCCAATAAACAAAATTTCTATTTCATCTGACTAGAGCACCATTCTCCAAATATTTGCAGAGGCATTTAATTGCTTGTGGTCAGTTACAAGTATGATTTCTTTCACCTTACTTTCAACAATTCAACAAATTTGGAATCCATACAGGTCAAATTTCTGCAATTTACAACTGTTCTCTTTCTCCACACCTGAACTGATGAATACTTCTTTGATTCCTCTTTTTTCACCAACATCTGCTTAGGAGGATGATCGTGTCTTGGTAGGCTTGCAGATGTCTCTTACTTTTTCCAGTTTACAGACGATAGAGTAAACAGAACCCCCTCAGAGGTTCAACGCTTGGAACATAGTTTTATAACCTAATCTTGCTTTAAATTTTTTTGCAACTTGCTCAAATTTAATTAAAATACATTGAAGTTTCTGCTGACATAGGGGTGTGAATACTTTTGGCAGAAGCTTACAGTACATTTGTGTTTCTGTAATGTATTTTGTACCTTTTCATGAACAGAATGTGTGTGTTTGTTTTGTCTTTATGTTTGCCTGGCCTAAGTACGACCATGAATCAAAAGGTTGCATACCAGAGTCAGTCCCTGTGTCTGCAGTGCCCCCTCCCAACACACACACTCCCACTCCCGTACACACAAGCTCACAGCATTTCCGCACACATACACACACTACTGTGGCTCTGTAATGACTGCCATTCCTCTCTGTGCCACATTATTAATTAGCTCAATGATCCTTGCCAATGGGACCTGCACTGCAGATTAGAGCCCCCTCAACACCCGCACCCTAGACTGCTGCTGCTGCTGTTGCTGCTGTTGCTGCTGCTGGTCCAGTATGGGTGAAGAGGGGGCAGACGTAGAGAGATTTCTGCACATATATGTTTGTTTTTATGTGAAAACAAATGTATTCTTAATGCTGCCTTCTTTTCTGCTTCACTGCATGCATCGTTTTATTCTTTCGGGATGTTTGAATTTGTGTGTTTGTGCAAAGAAGTGTGTGTATTTTCAATTGTGAGAGAGCATGGGGATAAATCATGTGACCAAAGAGGAAGGAGAAGGGTGGCTGCCACCTGGATCAGTACCACGTGCAGCATGATAAGCTCCCATGTGCACTCCAACTTCCAGTAGCATCACAAGATTCATGGTGCGGTCCTGGTTCAGATCCTGGCTGCGTCCTGGGTTGCCATGCATGCGATAACCCATTTGAAAACAAGAGACTTCACTGCGCTCCTCAGTCTTCCCGACGCGTATAATTGCCGCTGTGTTTTCCCTCTGTGTGTTCCCAAAAATCCAAATCTTCATCAAGGGCGTAGTCACTGTGGCATGCAAATGCACATTAATATTTTTTTGTCAGGACTGGAAATAAAAAAAAAGGAAAGAGGTGAAAAAAGAGGAGAGGTGGGGGGGAAAGGAAAGCGGTCTCTCCAGATGCTACACAATTGCACTGAGCAAATGAACATAAATGTCACTGTCAAGCTGAAATGAAGAAAAAATGTGTCACGGCAGCAAACTGTGCTGGAGTTGGAGGACAGCAGGACATGCTTTGCATATGAAGAGGTGAATGCCCAAGGAGAAAGAGGGTGGCTCTGCACCTGTAACAAATGAGTGCCCACTGTCACATACACTCACATCACACCCAAGTAAAAAAAAAGCCCCTGAAATGACAGGAACTGTTATGGTTAGTGCAACAGATGGAGTTGAAAGATGACATTGAGAGGAATGTGTTGAATACATAGTCAGCCTGCTTGGCGGTAGTGTGCACACACAAATAGATTTACTTTTTATTGTGTGTGTATGTGGGGGGGGGGGTGGGCGTGTGGGTGCGTGGGGGTGTGCGTGGGTGTGTTTGTGTGCTGGGGACTTTTGTCAAATGTTAAAATTAGAGATATATAATATGAAAAAAGTTATAAAGTTTTTAAAATTTAATTTATTTACAATGCAAAAATAAATAAACTACTAAAACATCCAGATGTTTGCAATCAAGAAATCACATAAATGGTACGTTTCTGTCAACATGAAATACATTTTAATGACTATAATGCATGGAACTGTTAAGAACATGTGTTCTTAATAGTGTCCAGCCTACCAAACTGGCTCCAAATTATTACTTCACGCCCCAAAAGAACCAAAAACAACATCAAAAACACTGCAGGTCTCACTTCCCTCAGTTAAAATTATTTTTTTATGATTCAACTGTAAAAAAAGTGGCTGGGAAAAAATTTGATCCATGGAAGACTTCCAAGGTGAAAACCACAGGTGACCTGATAGAAATCAAAGTTCTTGTTCCACATTTTCTAAAGAAAATAATGGTGATCTAAAAGATTTGTTGAGAATGATTCTGTAGTTTGATGAGACACGCCAAATCTATAGCAACATCTTTAACAACATTACAGAAAAGAACACCAGATATGACTGTTGTGGTGTCACACACAATACGATAAATAACAACTCAGGGAAAGTTAGCCTTGCCGTGTTTCCTCTGTAGATTCCAGTACAGAACGGGCTCATCTGCTTCATCAATCCAGAATGCATTGAGCAGTGGAAAAAAATGGTGGCCTTCATAAATGCAAAATATATCAAAATATCTAATTTTTTAACTTATTACTTACTTTTTAAGGTATAACAAACAGCATTTTTTTTTGATAACAGGAAAATTACAACATATTAGACCAACATGTTTAATTAATAGTGGACCCCCTTAAAGATGCAATATGTAACTTGCAAAAATATGTTTTTTTTTCATATTTGTTAAAAGTGTCACCATGTTGTGACTGTATGATATGAGACAGATGATCTGTGGAAAGACTGAGCTCCTTCACCTCCTCCCAGTGCTATTATTATTGTCTGAAGCAATGCAATGCTCCCCTCAGAAGCAGCTAATCAGGAGCCAAGAGGACTGTCTTAGCGCTGTCAATCAATTTTGTGCATGTGCTGCTAAATGTGCTACTGGCAGAGAAACAACTTAACATTTCAGGAAAACCGTTTATCTGTCATCATCGGTTGCCATACTAACTTGCCTGAGCATTCATGTCACGCTCCATTATGGGGATCCAGCTGTAACATAGCAGAAAGAAAGAGGGAAGGTGAGAGCAACATGCACACAAGGGTCATTGATAGCACTAAGACCCTCCACCTAGCACTGAGTGGTTGTTCCTAACAAAGAAGTGTATTTGTGTAAATAACAGCAGGTCCAAAGATCGCAGAGGAGTTAAATTATCTGTATTATGCTAGCACGACTTGGTGATAATTTTATCAAATATGTAAAACACATATATATTTTGCAAAAGTTACATATTGCAGCTGCAAATTCAAGGACACTTGGATTATTCAAGTGGACCTGAACACCAACAAGTTTACAGGTAAATGGTTAAAAAAAAATAATAAAAGAACGGTTTTAAAAACCATTGTAATAAATACAAACTTATTTAATTTAGGTGCTGTGGCATTAACAGATCATTTTTGAAAATTTTATTGCATGAACTGTTGGAACTGATGTAAACAATTCTGAAAAGATAATAGGGCCAGTGTTCCTCGGCAGTGATATAAAATGCTTATTGCCTGTTATCGCTAATGTTTAATGGCAGCTGTTTCACTAGGTTTAGGAGGCAATTGCTTTTCACATAGCGTCATGTTGCTTTAGTTAGCATTTTTCCCTTCATGGATGAACTCATCATTTGAAAACTGTTATTTGTATTTACTCAGGTTACCTTTGTTTCCCATTAACACTTGTTTGAGCATCTTGAAAGTTTAGGTGTGAAAGATTTGCAGAATGCT
The DNA here is from genome assembly GCA_903067095.1 of Girardinus metallicus. NCBI lineage: Eukaryota > Metazoa > Chordata > Actinopteri > Cyprinodontiformes > Poeciliidae > Girardinus > Girardinus metallicus. The sequence continues at coordinate 17,801 of CAEGAE010044898.1, forward strand.
TTAAATCTTTAAATAACCTAGTGGAGCTACAATCCCTGCTCTGCATAGCGTTCATAGCTTCGAAGTGGATACCTAAAGCGTTACATCCTACACTGTAAAGTAAATGAGAAGCTCGGGCATGTGTGAGAATAGATATGCAGGGCATGCAGTCGCTCCAAGGTGACAGTGAGGTGTGTTGTGATTATTGACTGTGTGACCTGGCGCTGACCCCGGCTGTGAGCGAGTAAAGGGCAGGGAGTTAGTGTGTGCCGCACCGCCTGTCATGCCCGTCAATATACTGATGAATGGAGCTGGCGGTTATTAAAGCAGAATTAGAGCGGTGAGGGGAAGGGGGGTGGTTTGGAGTGGAGGGGGAATGCGATAAATGATGGCGCAAATGGTTGTGCGGTGGAGACCACGGAGCCGGATGGCACAGCATCAGTGTCATCAGTCTTTATTACCCTCCAGGGAACAGAGGGGCAGAGACAGGGAGCGGTCAGCGCCACGCACCCCTCTACGCCGCCACCCCCCAGCTGCCAGCAGCACTGAGGTTGCATCTCCACGTCTCTCTGCCAGAGAGCCATCCAACTATGGCTTCACATTTACCCACCTGTCGGCTTATAGTTGCTCCAGTCTTAGCCAGATGAGCACGTTTTGCACAGCCTGTATGGAGATTATGAGAAATGCACGTGTGTGTGAGCAGACATGCCTCACTTTACCCATCACAAAATCTCCAGGCTTCTTTGCTTTGCCCATTATCCCCTCGCACTCCCCTGTTTTTTTCCTCCTCCATTTTCTGTCTCACTAAGGGAGTGGAGGACCCCCACCACAATCAATCATGGTGAAGTCACGGTACACAGCGGCACACTCAGGGCACTGTGCAGATAAGCTGGTTAGGGAAGCGAAACTTGGGGGGGGAAAAAAAAAAAAAAGGGCTTAGAGCCGCACTCTTGGGGAGGCTCAGGCGATAGGGAGGGTGGGTTCTGCTGGGTTCACTGCACAGTCAAAGAGTGGGCACGCTTGCTGCCGGGGTGAGTCAGGAATGGATGGGTGAGGCAGTGCCAGCGGTGAAGCCCCTGTGAGACTCAACCACTTGCCAGAGAGCAGTGCGTGCATACAGATGTAAGCGTGTCATTGATATTCTCCCCCTGTGCTGTTGCAGCTTCGCTCCACTTCTTTTTTCCTAATTAGAGGTTTATTTATTGATACCCCAGTTAATGTCTCCCCTAATTCTGCATTGATTCTGTCTCTATTACCAAGGAAATGCTGCAGTGTTCAGAACCACACTCTTTTCACAGATTTTGAAAACTTCAACTTACTCAAAAATGTAGCCCCGCTTCAGTTTGGGACTGACCATAGAGAGAAGTAGCCACAGCAACTGGACCAACATAAATGTAATGTTTCAGTGGTTTAAAAATGCATTTCTTTACTGTAGTGCCTTGCAAAACTATTCCCTTAAATTTTGCAGTGAAACAATAACAAAACTCATTGCACTTTTTCAGTGAACTCAAATTGGGAGAGAAAAAAAATCTGTTTTGTCCTCAAATGTTCTTACGTTTAAGCAAGGAATTTTTCATTCTGGAGAATACACTGGAGAAGCACATTTGCTGGGAAGAAAAAAAATACTAAAAATTTCCACAGCACTGTACTGTCACCACAATGTTTCGCTACTCAGATGGCACATTCAGCATAATATGATCCACTACAAATAGCGTTCTCCACGTTTACCTTGTTCCTTACATGATTTGCAATAAACTACAAGTAGGGCAAACATGTTTGTTTTTTTCCAACAATGACTTCTTGCCACTCTTTCATAAGGACCAGATTTAAGGTGTACTACTAATTGTTCTTTCAGAAGATTTCCCCACCTGAGCTGCGAATCTCTGCAACTCCTCCAAAGTTATCTTTGCTGTCTTAGTTGCTTCTCAGATTTGTTCACTAAAACCTCTGGAACATTCACGGAACAGCTGGATATATACTAAAATTATGCAATGTTCACGCCTGCACACCAGATGTTTCAGGAGATTTGAGTGTGAAGAACGTCCATTTGACTTTTACACCCAAATGAACGTTCTTCACTGCAAATCCTATTTTATTCAGTGCATGTTTTTCCAAACAAAGATCTAGTTTGCCCATATACAGCAACCGTTAGTAGAAGAAGAATTTACAAAGTGCATTTTTAATATACCTTTAACTACAAATTTTGTTCCAATTGTTATATTTTGCCAGTTTTTAGAAGTATAAGTAAAATTTTTCCATTCTCTATGTGTTTTTAACCATTGCATTGGTTTGTAAGAGGGGTTTTCTGTATTCACTGCTCTTCCTGATTGGTAAATGACATTCACACTGCAAGTGGGGTGTTACAAAAACGGGGATGTCCATAACCAGCAAAAATGACAAAATATGACGCCTACAGACAACGTGCTTCTATCGTGAGATCCTGTTTATGCAGAGAATAGCAGCGGTATTCTATTTGCTATTTTAATTATTTCTTAAAGCAACCAAATACACCATTTTTTATTTAGGGGTGTAAGATTGTTTTTCATCTCAAAGTCTCCAAGTCACGTAGCATTTTCCGTCCACTTCACAATTATGTGCTATATTTTATTGGTGCCTCATAAAACCCCAATAAAATACATTCAATTTAGCACATAGGAATGTAAAAAACAAACAAACAAAAAAAAATCAAAAACCTGATATAAATAAAAATGACTTAAATGTTGACTTTTAGCATAAAATCTGTCTTCTTGGTTAAAAAATCTGAGCATGTCTTTGGAAGGAACTTTAAATTAAGTAACTTTCCAATTTGTCAGGAATCCACAGACAATGCTTCCTGAGAGTACAAACGCTGTGTGTCACATTTAATGTTTTGTTAGCAAATACTGATAAATGACGTCCACTGTGAGCACTAGATGACAAGGATGCTTCTGCAGACACGCTGGGTTTAATGCATTTAAGTACAGCCAACATTTTTATCAAATAACTTTATTGTATTACTTACCCAGAGTCAGACAAACTCATCTGTAATAATCCCATCACTTTGCATTCCTTTGAAAAATAGCTGTTGCACTGCATGTCGAGAACTCCTCAGCATATTAAAAGAAAAGCTACACCAACAGCAAACAGCATCTCTGTAGTTAGAAAACTGTCCTTCTAGGAGCAGCAAGCCTCGGTGGTTGGCCATGTAATGGGTGCATAAATTAGAATTTATGCAATTTTTCTGGTGTTGTAATTTGTTCGATGGCAGTGTTGCTTTTGTGTGGCTTTGCTGTGCTTTTGGCTTTTTTGAAACAAGATGTTTGATTGGAGCGATGTTGACCAAGATGTTGAAAAGGAAATTGACATGTTTTAGTACCTCGGCTTTTAAAAAAAGTGGATGAGCTTCTTAAAAAGCTTTGAGTATTTAAATTGGTTTTTTTGTATAAACCTAAAACTATTCCCCACAATTTAATTAAATTTTCTGCTCTATATGTTGTATTAAATTCACAGCTATGACTAAAATGTTATGCTATACTTCAATTAATTGAACTGTGGAGTCATGAGGGGAGTTTACAGTGTAATGATATGATTTGTGAGAAGAGTGACATATATTCTATTCCAAGACATTTTAATTAAAGGTTTAATACAAACTTTAAAACTTCATATCATGGTTTTACAGGTATTATGGTAAATCAACAAATGGGCTTGAAATTAAAATATACGGGAGGAGAGATGTTTTTTCACCATGACATTTTCACGGAAAGGAATTTGATTGAAAGAATTTGTGAATTGGTCTATTTTATTCTTGTTCTTAATACATTGGATAATATTGGATGATATGTAAGGGTTTCGGACCATTGACCTTCTTTTATGCCAGCTGATGTGGCTTCTACTCTTAAACTTACTGGTGTTTATTAACACACAAATAATTCTCTTTTATCATGGTGACACCTGACCCAGTCGCTAATGTTTGCCTGTGATGTATTTAGTGCGCCAGTCCAATGCTATGAAACTTACCAAAAATTGGCTGTGCTGTAAACAATTATACTTCACTGCAATGACAGGATGGCTGTTAACCGTTTTTGAGGTATTCAATATTTGGAAGTGTGGCCAACATGGACTGAATGGCTTCATTCACTTCTACCGCTGCCATTGCTAACCTACAGATAGACTACAATTCTAAAAAAAATAAAGAAATTGAGGTAATCATTCACAATTTCTCCTTCTGTTTGGTAAAATTCTACCAGAGGAATCCAAGTGAATGGAAGAAAGTCCAGACCAAAATGTGAAAAAAGATCTGAATCGAGCAAAATAGCGCAGGAAGGCAATGGCCAGGCTATCGGCTAGATTACGGGACAAGTGCAACGCTACCAGGACCCATGTAAACTGACTGATTAAGTATAAAGGCAGACACGAGACCCACAGTGACTCTGGAGGAACTGAAAATGACCCACAGCTCAGGTAGAAATGTTTGTTGAGTTTGTTGACAGTTAATAATAGTCCATTTCACACATCTAGACATTGCTGAACAAAAGACTTAAGAAATAGAGGTTGGTAGTAACATTTACTTTTTTTTAATTCATTTGAGCAGATTTTTAGTTTTATGAGTATTTTTATTCCATTGTACATTTAACTTCTACTTGAGTAATGTTATCTGCCTGCTCTACTTGCCTCGTGTAATTTACTGAATTAAGAATGACCTAGTTTTTTTGCAAACATTCTTTTGAAAAAAAAGTTTGCAAAACATTTTTGGCCTTCTATAACATATTGAGGTAAACAACATATTTTGTAACTTGAAATACCTTCTTCAGTTTTAGCTTATATGCATTACCTGCTATAGGTTTAATCTTAAAATAAGGTCTCCCAGTATGTTGTAAATGGTAATATGTTATTTCAAAGAAGACTTTCCCCATCCCCAGAACAACATTCATGTACCACTTATGATTATACATTACTTTATATTTCTCTATCTTATACATTTTCCACAGTGGCAAAATGTGAAAAATACACTGTAGATAATTATGTTCCAGTTGTATTCCAGTTTTACTTGTCTTCTTGATAGTATGGGTTCTGGACTCAGAGAAAAGAAGTGGCAAAAAAATATTCCAAAGAGAAATGCCATTCATAGTTTTCGCAATAAGAATAAAATAAGGCAAACTAAGTGACACCTAAGTTTTATTTTTTTATTCTTGAGATTCAGCTCTCCTTCATAAATATTTGTTTCAAGAAATAACAACCAAACGGCCAACACCTCCCACTGAGCATGCCAACACGAGCGGATAATACCATCCCTCTTAGTTTAAATCCATTCAGAGGTGCAGCTCATCTCTCCCAGCTGTTTTCAAAGCCCAGGTGCTGCTGCGTTGACGAACTCATGGATCACAATCAGACACGTCGCTCAGCCCAGGAACATCCTGCCAGTCTCTCCTGTCTCCTCAGGCTCAGTCGGATTCCTCTCTAACGGTCACACTGACTACAGCTGCCCCGGCTGCTGCACAGGAAATTGGTTGGGCTGATGACTAGAAAGGATGGTCGATAAGTTCCCCTGCAATGTGCAACAGACAATGAAACTCGCAAAGCTGGATGGGATTGTGTGCAAGCTGGGCGTGGCTGGCTTTGGGTATGTGTCCAAAGAGAAAGAGCAGATTCTAACGAGATAGAGAAGCAGATCACTCTCTCTTTATCACGTGGCTCTCGTGCCCTTCAAATAGGGAGGATGAGCTTTTGTGCACCAGGCATTGAGACCAATGGGTTAACTAATGATGACATTAGTGTGTGTGTTGGTGTGTGAATGATTGTGCCCATACGTGCATGTGTCTATAACTTGTGTGTATGCGTGTGCATGTGTCTTTCACAGGTGATCAGTCAAGGCTAGCCACTCAGACTTTCTCCCACAGCCCCATCATTACAGCCCACTATCTTGACTAAACACCTGCAGCCCCACAGCCCACCTTCAGCTCCTGGGCCCACATGCTGCCTCTTTTTGTCCCAGTGTGGAAAGAGCCTGCCCATCACATCAATCTACCGTTATGTTTATATTTATGTACAAGAGAGAGGCTAAAAAAAGGGCCCATCTTGCTGTGGGCTTTATTGACTAAGCATTAAGAGGACATTATCAGGCGATAGCCTAGTTATTTATGAGGGGGTGATAAAGGCAGTAGGACTGAGTTATGTGAGAACCAGTAGCAGAATGAAAGCTGCTCATACAGAACCACTGATATCCGACACTTGCTCCTCTCAGTCTTGGTGGCGAGGCAAGGCAAATGCGTCAAACAGACCTGAAGCACTCAAGAATTTATGGACGGCAAATTTATGCTCTCTGTGGGTCAGCGAGGGGGGCTGTTTATCTGAGTTTCATTGTCACTGTCCTCGTGGCGTGGTGCCACAGGTACTGAAATTTTCATATTTGCTTTAGGCGTGTGTTCAAAGAGGGGAGGGAGCAAAAGGATCGCTAGGTGCAGCACGACACCAGCCTTCTGAGCTTTGTTTTGAATTTTCATAGTGACTAAGAGCCCGTGCCTTCATGATGTTGACACAAATAATTTATGCATGACGGATCATGCTTTGAATGTGCATGCTGAACTCTTGTGTATTTTAGTATTATGCCTCAGCCTTGCTGCTGTCTTTGTCCTACTCCAGAAGAGTTACATTAGGCATTTGGCCTTTTGTGGCTGCATACACCAACTAGACTTTGAATTTGTTCTTGCAGTATAGAAAAGCTCAAAGCTATTTACAGACCTATGTGTTTGCTTACTTTACAAATTTCTGTGAACAAAAGTAGTGCATAACAGTGAAATGCAACAAATGAAGTCTTACAACCATTATTAAGAAGAGTGTGTCCCTAAATTTAATATAACAAATATTTTTGCTTAACAAACTGCACAAAAACAGAAAAAAAATTACTTTGAAGAAATTGAGCTTTTTTTGAACATTACTTTTATTTAATCAAGGCAGCGCATAAGACAATGTAACATCTTAAAACAATACAACTGTTGCTTTGTGTAAAGGTTTTGCAAAACCATTTCTTGGTTGGACCCAAAAAAAATTTGACTAATCAGCCCACGCACGTACACACACACATAAACACAATCGTGTTTTCATCATTTGTGGGGACTTCACATTGACTTCCATTAATTTTTACAGCCTGTCCCTTACCATAATCATAACACTAACCCACACACACACACGCACCCACGCACACACAAATAAAGTTACTATACCTAATGACAGGAGATACACAGAGATGCATGTTAGAAATAATGTATTGCCCAAATATTGGTGAGTAGGTTTGAACATTTGTTTTTGTTTTAGCCATTGTTTTACCTGGAAAATTAAAACCTCTAAAATCTGTTAACGTTTTTTTTTCAAGTCCGTTTTTCAAGATGTCTGCAAATTCCCCTTTTGCAAATAATATGTTTATTAAGTGGGTTTTTGAGTTTATCCATCAAAAATAAGCCTTTAGATTTTTTTTCATTATTTTGTTCTGGTTTTTATAGAGATCAGTCTTGTGGAGAGCTAAATGATTCGATGTCTCAATAACTGAAATCTCTGTTGCGTCTGTAGGAGTAAAACGTGTTACCAATGTATCTACCTATTTAATGAAGTCATTATTAAAAGCATTTGCCATCATTGTAGAGTCGACTACAGTTTCTCTGGTATGTCAATACTGCCACACCAATACTTACGCAATTGGCTATTTATTACGTTATTGGGTTCATTTTATTTATATGGCCAAAGGTCTTCTACAACTTCAAAAAGGTTTTATTCCAATCTTTGTGTTTAACTCAAGTCATATCCCCATAAACATTGACCTGTCCCTCTATCCCTGCTCTGTATTGGTATTGCCACAGCATAATGCTGCCAGCAACATGGTCCACAGTGAAGTGACTGTTTAGGAGACCTACATGGTGTTTAAAAGCAGACCAAAAAGTTTCCTTATGGTCTCATTGCAAAAGCAACCTGTTTGCTGCTTCCCCTACATGGCATATGGCAAACTGTGAAGGAGATTTCTCATGGATTTCTTTCAGCAACGGTTTTCTTCTTGCATAAAAGTTTGTGGAGTTTCAGTGAATTTGATTTAAGGATATTAGAGTACATGGGGCTAACACTTTTCTGATTTTTATTTGCAAAAAAATCAACTTCCCAGTAATGCATTTTTTTATGCTGATATGTAAGCTTACTAACATACATTGGAGTCTGTGATGACTATGAGTCAGTGTCTAAGAAAATGATATGGGTGTGAATACTATTGCAAGGCATTGTTTGTCCTGAAGTAACTTGTTGTCTTGTGCCACTTGAATCAGTGCTGTGTGCATGCACAGCTTAGGTATATAGCATATCTTGCATAGCCACCATAAATCTCAGCCGTGCTCTGTCACCAAAATTCTTGACATACATATATTCTCACCTCTATGTATTGTACATAGCTCCGTCTTAGCCGACCAAAGCCATCTCCTTCCTCAATAAACCAGGTCAACAAACAAAAAGCAATTACGTTGGGCAGCTGCCGCCTGGGAGCGGGTAATTACAGCGTGGTGTGGACAGCTTCATTCTAAACAGGTACTAAAAGCATCATTTATCATCCTCCCGCTGACACCTCACCCTGGTCATGTGACACAAGCTGCTGATGAGCCGGGGAGAGGGACCCGCCTTAGGGGGGGCAGAGCAGCGGCCTGATTGGCTACTTCCAGAAGTCCTTTTAGAGGTCAGCCAGTGAGCAGAGATGACCCGCCAATGACCTTGTATCACTTGACCCCTGAGGGCCCAGGGGTCACCCACTCATATCAGTTGGAGAGCAGGCAAAGAGGCCGAGAAGACTAATGATACTGCTAGGGAAGAGGAGGAGAAAATTGGTAGAGGGAAGATGCACAGAGGATTTGAGCAGAGAGACGCAGGGAAGGGCAGAGATGGAAAGCAAAATAGGAGATATGAGGAGTCGTGGAGCACCTGAACATTTTCTTTTATATAAAAGCAGATGATTACAAATCATATTTTTACAACATAGGTGCCAGTCTTTTTTCTTTTTCTTTATTGTTTTACCAGTTCCTCTTGTCTCATTTTCTGTCCAATGTCAGTGTATCTGAAAAGCTTACAATATCAAGTGAACCTGCTTAGCGTGGAGCAGAAGCATCTGTATGTTTGTCCTCTTGATGCTGATCATTCATTGGCGCAAATGACAAAACAGAAACAGGCTGCAAAATGTGGATACATCTTTCTGGATTTGCATAAAGAAAAATACATCAATCTTCCTTTCTTTGAAATGGAGCCAAGATGGAGGCGTGATTGACAAAGGTTCATGAACTGTCACCTCTCTGATCATATACAGGCACGGATGGCTGACTGAAAGATGAAACAAAAAGACACATCTTAATGACAGCAGCGCCAACGTCTCATCCGGGTACCCTTCTCATCTACAGTCCCTCCATCTCAACCCTGCTGCCCCGCCCCTTTAAACACAACTCCCCCCCTTATCCTCTCTCTCCATATGTTCGTGAATCTGTCTCTATGGCAACCTCACCCTAGGGGCAGAGGAGAAGGGGGTTGCCTTCTTTCAGACAAATAAGCATTGCAGGGTTCATGTATAGTGGTTTGTTTAGGGATCATAACACACTGACGAGAGGTCAAAACATGGCTTCTTGGACACATGTTGGAAATAAGACAGTATGTTGGACTGTAAGTGGCTTCTTGCTGGGATAATGTGCCAGAAAAATCGTGGAAAGAAGGGGAAAATTATCTTTTTGTATGGTTGATTGATATGTTTCTTTTTGTCTTTTGCCCAATGCAAATTAAAAAGGGCACCACTAACAAGATCCCACAAGACTACCATCTAAAGGAATGGTTCAGTTTTTTTCAAATGGATTTCTGTGAAGTAATCAGCAATTGTTCTTTGGGAGAAAGATTTCACACCATAGTGAGATGGTAGAAAAGTAAGTAAGGCCTCTGAGTGATGTAAGTCTAACAGCTTGATGGACAGTTCTCTTGTTTCAGTAGATTTTAACAGTTTGGAACAACTCAAACTGGAAATGTTTGTATCTTGTAACAAGTGGATATTAAACATCAACACCTTGACAAAATACCTTTATGTTTTACTCTGTTTTGTTAGATAGGCAATGTCCTTGTTACTACTCTAAAGTTACATTGATCTAGGCTGTTGGCTGCAACAAATGGCTTACTTACTTTCGCTTGGTGGACCCACTTCCAGCTAAGTGCCTATTGGGTGTGTTAAATTTTGATTAAGAAATTGAAGCTCAGTTGTAGGAATGATGTCACCGGAAAGCGATCCTAATAAACGTTGTAGCGTTTATTAGGATCATTTCCAAACTTCTAGGAGACCTGGAAAAGCATGTCTCACTTGCAAAAAAAAAAAAAAAAAAAGAAAAAAACTAAAATTTTAGTAGTGGTATCTTGTGAAAATGTAAACAGATGATATCTGCTGACAACAAGTTTGTACTTGACATACTTCTCAGACAGAAAATTCCCATGTGTCATTGCTGAAGATATGTCATTGGAGGTTCCCAGCTAAACCAGTCTGTCTCATCAAGTTTGACTCAACAATCCTTCAAGGATGGAGTAAACTTTTGAGTTCATTGTCAAGGTTTGTCCAGTGGCCTCAAAGAGAGTGTGTTCCTATGCTTTTCTGAGTTTAGCAGTTGTTTAGAAATTATCCAGGCAGACTTGCAAACAGTCGATTTGGTATGCATATACAGACGACATCTTCCGTTAACATGATTTTGTTAAGTAACATGGTTGTTATTAAGCTCAGAAAATGTCTCCTGTCAAAGTGTGAATGCTTGGTTTTCTGTGTTATTTTACAGATTCTCACTGCATGAAATCCATTGCCATCATTAGCACCGCATGGCTTTGTCTTGTAGCTTATCTCTCAAGTGCAGAATCAGCAATCTTGAAAAGGGCTTATTGCATTTTTTTTCTCTACCTTTTCTCTCTAAATTATGCTTGTCTGCAACATTTCAAAGGTCAGTCTAAACAAGTCAGTAAACAGAGGTCACAAAGACAAGGATATCTAAAAGAGGTTGAGCTTCCTAAAGTTGTGCTTCTGCTTATGATGCTCTGCCGTGCCACTCAAGCTCAGAGAAACTGATGTCTTTTACAATGGAGATAATCTCCATCACAACCTTGACACGGTTTCACCTCTGTGTGCCCTCTCCTCTTCTCTCTTTCCTCCTCCCATCCTCATGGCACCTTTCACTGACTCCAAGGCCCCACCCTGCCTCATAATCCCACCTCCACACCCCCAAGAGCAAATTTCCCTCTGCAGCCAGAAGTGCTGAGTGCTGCTGTTTGCTGAGTACACAGAAATTCGCTGAGGCTGTAAGCTGTCCCCAAACATCTGCTCCCTAGAGTGGAGGCAAGAGAGGAGGCAAGGACTGGACTGGTGCGCATGCTGCTGAGAGGAGAGGAGAGGGGGGTCTGTTACACTGTGTTATGTATGGCTTCATGTGTGCGCGAGCGCATGTGCATGCACATATTTGTGTGTGCGTAAACAATCATTCAAATAGGTGCTTTGTATCCTTTTGAGTGCTTTATTAGTAGCACCTTGGAAACAAAACACATATTTGTGTAATTGTACACACAGGGCACCCAAGTGGGTATTTGCACACACTCACGCAGACAGGTGCACCGCATTTCAACTTTCTTGATGCACAAATTGTTTGGTAGTCAAATATGTGAACGAGACCGGTCAGAAAGACTAATAGTGCTTGAAAGTTCTTGCAAATGAAGAAAAAACAGTAAAATCAGATAAGCAGAAAAAAACTGAACCAAAAAAAACAACAACAAAAAAAAAAACATGGAGAGCATTCAAATGATCTATGTCTGTAACAACAACAACTATCTGTAGGTGTTTCACATTAAGTTAGAAATGGCTTCGAATGATCAATTGATTTCACTCCCCTGAGCTCTGTTGAGGATATTACATGCATATTATGCATTAAGTTAATTTTGGGTCAACTTCGCATTAATTACAATGAGCTCGGAAACTTCTATGTGTTCATTTAAAACGTAATGGGAGATATTCTGTAAAGGCAGATATGTTTGCTCATTGTTCATGCCAGTCTGCGCTCCTCTGGAGAATTATACCAGCTGCCCACATCAGCTAACTTGCAACAGGATACAGAAAGGAATAGAGCATTGTCAATAGCCCCATTCATCATGCACCAATGCATTACTGGATTTACTTTGATACCTCACTTGTTCTATCACAACAAGATGCATGCAGAAGCTTTATTTTATTATATAAGTAATGATAATCATTTAATTATTTATGGGCTTGTTGTTGATTAGTAAAAATCATTTGGATGAATAGATCTCTGAAGTGGATTTCATCATGAGGAGGGAAAGATGAAAATAAAGTTGGGAAAAAATGTAAGTTATTTAATGCCAGCAATGTTTCTACCTGTAGCAGCAACACTTTTAAATCTGAGTTATTCCGTTTTTCTTCTACTCTCATCTTTTTGTGCTAAGTGTGTGTGTAGGCGTGTATGTGTGTGTGTCTTACAGCACAGCACTGTTGTCAGTCTCTTGAACAAATCGTACATCTTTAGAGAGGAATTACGGAGGGAGCAGAAATTCATCAGGGTTGCACTCAAGAGCGTTCGAGTGAAATGTCAGGTCTGAGCAAACAACGCAGCTCTTCTTTCATCAGTTAAGACGCAAATGCTGAAGCTGCCGCAGAATGAAATTAGAGCGATGGTTCACCCAGAAGGAATCAACTCTTTTTCTCCAGCCGCCTTCACTCCTGCCTTATGATGCACATATATTTGGTTCCTATTTCTAAGTGAATCTGTTAAATCGGTGATGAAGTAAGGCTGAATTTGAGAAGAAGTCTCACCGCACACCTGCTGCAAACAGCTTTTTGTGCACATTGGAACCCCGAGGCTCTGGGGCAAAGAAAACATGTCTGCAGAAGAGGATGAAAGATTCAGATTCAGTAAAAAGGTTGACCAACCACACTTCTCAGCAGCAAGAGTGGACATAACAGGCCATGTTTTTATTTTTAGAATTACAAACATTACCATAATATTATCATCGTAGTATCACTAACATTATCTTCATCTTCAACATGTTCCAGGTGACTTTAAGGACAGTGGACATCATTGAAGGTTTTGTTAAACAATCCAATTTAGCCTATTTTGTTTAGAGAAAGGGAGTCATAATGGTTTATGTTTTACCTAGATGCAAATCTACAATAAATTAGGTGCAACGCTGCGCGAGTCCTGTGTGAATGCAAAGTTAGAACATTTTGAAAAAAAAAAAAAACGTAAATTTTTAAATCTTGGACTTGTGACTAAATCTCCTTTAAGCTTAATTTTTCTTAATTTCATATTTCTGAAATAAAATTATTTTGAAAGCTGAAAAATAGTTATGTCTTAACTTTAAAAATTCATGTAGTTTTATTTTAATTTTAAGTTGTTAAATCAGACAATATATATGTACTTTGTGTTAGTGTCTTTTAGGTGTTGTAATAATTTATTTTAACAACAATGCTTTTTTTATGAATGACTTGATTTTTGTAAATTTTGTAATCATAAAAAAAACACTTTGAGGTAACCTTATATGTAAAATGTGCCATGTAAATAAACACTTACTTCCTCTTTAACTTTTAAAAATCATTTAAGTGGTAATGGCAAGTAGTGAGCGTCTATTAAATAAATATTTACGCATTTTATTAGCGCCGAATCCTATTTAGAGTTCCAATCTGAACTTTTTTAACTATGTCTTTGAAACTAGTTCAGTGAGTTATATTTAGAAAACCAAACACGTTAAAATGGTATTTTATCCAGTTTATAAAGTGAGCCAGATGTAATTTTTTTTGGCCTATTAAAATAAGCAATATAGGGCAAAAAAATTAGGTTAGTACAAGGTGGAGAAAATGCATCATCTAGTCAGGTTCGGAATTATAATATGACCAATTTTCATATGGGCTGGTCCTTCTGCTATTCAGCTCCATGAAATATTGTTGTGTGGACATAGAGACCAATATATCAGAACAAAAGAGCTGGGAGTCACTTGCTGAAAGAAGTCAAATGAAAGAAAAAATCTCAGACTCTGAGGTCATCCAAAGTAATGAAGCATCTTTCGTTTCTGGAGCTACTGACCGGGTCAGTGTTGTCCCGAGGCAAGACAAGGGTCAGGAGGTGAGAGTTGAACTCTGGTGTGACTGCATACATTTGCTTGGCCTTGCAGCCCCTGCATGTGTCCACCAAAACAATATGTGACCAGAATCATTCATTAAATAACCTGGAAAAGTTTTAAATAAATCTTTTATTAATTTTATGCCAGTTTATTCCAAACCAGTCTCCACTGCTCTCTTGTGATTCATTTAGGATTTAGCAGCAATAATATCCAGTGCAAAGACGCTAATTGAAAGCTAATCAAAATATACCCTCGCAGAGAATTAATGTGGATGATGGCTCATAGCTTGATATTATGAAAGACATTAACATGAATGAAACGAATGGTGAAAGCAGGAGCACAACAGTGTTTAAGGACCGTGTTTGCAGTCATTTACTTTGCATGAGATGAGATGTGAATCTGGGAGGAGTATTGAGCTGCGGGAAGTGCTGGTAGCAGTGCAGTTTATTGGTGGATCCGCAAACCAGCAGTGGCATTCTTTTTTTTTTTTTATTGTCTGTTTCTCCCGCATGAGCTTTCAAGTCCAAATTATCATTTTCTGATGCATGTATAGAGGCGATAAAGAGCGGAACGGCTCCCGATCGGGGAGTTCTGCGCGTTCCATTAACATGCAGTTACAGACGCGTGCAAAAGCTCCCTAGATTAGAGCCTCCAATGAATGGATCACAATGGATCGATACGCTAATACTGAGTGCAGTCGATAAATCTCTCCTCCAATTATTGCATTTTAATCTTGCGTGGATGCAAGATAATGAGAATATTAAACAGCAAAAACAAAGTTTTGCGAGTCTAACACACACAGGCATGTACACAGGTAAAGTATCTGCAAACAAACAAACAAATTATATATATATA
>CAEGAE010044903.1:0-56169 GCA_903067095.1 Girardinus metallicus
GGGGGGGGTGGGGGGCGGGGGGGGGGGGGGGGGGGGGCGGGGGGGCGGGGCGGGGGCGGCGGGGGGGGGGGGGGGGGGGGTGGGGGGGGCGGCGGGGGGGGGGGGGGGGGGGGGGGGGGGGGGGGGGGGGGGGGGGGGGGGGGGGGGGGGGGGGGGGCGTTTGCCGCATAGATCCGCGTCGTGCGCGACAATCATGTCTCCAAATAAACAGCGACGGGTCGCAAAAGGGGCTCGTTTGCGCTCTTAAACGCAGATGGATCGAAATCACTCGGAGGGTCAAAATTACGCATGAAGAACAGCGGTCAAATCAGATTGCGCAGACGACTCAAAGTGTCAGACCGATTCCCATGTGAAGAGCTGAGGGTCATTAAGGAGCTAATTAGCCCCTCTGCAGCCCTCACGGTGTCCGTCATCCCACACTGAGCCGCTCTGTGACCTCCTGGGCTTTGCGCATAAAAGGCGCAGCAGCGCTCTCCAGATTTTACGTGTCATTTTCCGCTGTTAAAGAGGCACCAACTTGGCCAAAGTTGCAGTCATTTACATTTTTGCGATGTTTTTAATGGGGCAGAATGAAAAGGGGGCGTTTAAGCCAGCTGTGAAGGAAAAAGGAGGAATCCCAAAGCTGTGCATGAATACAGATCAGACTCACTGAAACTCTGTTGGAGTTCCAGATATTTGCACATTAAACATTAAACACTGAGAAGAGTGATAGTCCACTTTTGCTCCAGCTAACAGCAACCATTTCAGAAGATGACGGTAAAGAATGCAATAGCATTTATGCTAAATTGTCACGAAGAACTGAAGTAGCGTCTTACAAACAACATTCATTTCCGTCTAACGTTTCGGATTTTGTCACATTGTGCCCTCAAGCTACAATATATTTAGTTAGGATTTTATGTGAAAGACCAACACAAAGTTTAGACAGAAGTGGAAGGAAAATGACCAGTGGTGCTTTTCAAAAATATGTTGCCAAGAAATATCTGACAACTGACAAGACTGTGAGGGGGGGGGGGGACAAAAAATAATCAAAAGTTCCTTTTTTTTTTTTTTTTTACTACATATTGTCATTTTGCCTGAATGTAGGCAGCTATTCCTGCCTGCATTCAGAGCCCCACAACACAAACCAAGGTCTAAAATGTAAATTCACACATTGTCAAATAAGCTAATAACAGTTTAAATAGGATAAATTATACCACCAAAAGGTTATTAACCGTTGTAAATTCATGCTCTGATTGAACAACAACAAACAAAAGTACAAATAAAAATTGAAAATAAAACAACAAAAATAGTGAGCCCAACCCACTGTCAGTTTTTGTAGTTTGCATCGATCACAGAGTGATATTAACACAATCGATTGACAATTTAACCTAGATAAATTCCTAACTATTGATATGTCTAACAGGTAGAAGGAAAGAAAAAAAAGCATCCCCACAGTATGATGCTGCCACCACCACTTGTTTCTTCAAGTGTGTTCAGGTTGAGGCGCATAGTGTAGACCACAAAAAGCACAACTTGAGTCTTGAGTGTCCTCTATGTGTGTGTTTGCCCAAGTTCTGCTAAATCCGATGTTCTGTCGATGTCATGCAGGTGAAAGTTGTGTTTTAGCTGCGTGTGTATTGCGCAGGTTTCCGCCAGAACGAAGCGATTGCATCGACAGCTCCGTAATGTCCACCGTGTCTGTGCGCGCGCGTGTGAGCAGCGGCTAGATCCGCGTCGCGCGCCCAACACAATGGCTTTGAAATGCTGCGTTTGTGCTCACATTTCAGAGAGTTTCAGATCTGACCAGACTGGAGCGTTCGTTTGTTTTCTTCTCGCTGGCTTCTGCTCGCCGGCAGAAGCCTTCAGATCCACTGAAAGCCGCTCACAGCATTGTTCGCTCTGCCCTCGCAAATAAAAACACATTAAAGACCGCCCATTGGTCCAGGCTGGAGCGGACCGACATCTGATTGGCTAATGAAGACCAGCAACCGACTACAGTAAAATATAGGCATTTTGTAATGGAAGAGGGTTGTAGATTACTTAATAGTTATCCGACGCCTGATCTGATTAGTAATAGTTGTGTGCAATTCTCCTTCTGACAAATAGATTCCCTGTATTTGTAGATCTGGATATTTAGAAAATGAAGTGTTTAAGAATTAAAAAGTGAAACGCAAAATAAGAGTGACTTTTAATAATAGATTAATACATTGGAGGCTTTTTATTTTTTGTTTTACACCTATTTTTTCACTACTGGTGGACTGGCGCTACAGCGGGGTAGCTTACATCATACAATTTATTGTGGAAAATCTCTGATTACATAATACATTCATGTAATTTAAAAAAATATATTTATCTTAATTTCTTTACAGTAACTCCCACCCCTGCTGTCAGGCACCAACCATACTGTGTCACCAGCATCGAGATTTTGTCCTCTTTAGAAGCTCTTAGCCCTTTGTCCATTTTAAACTAGCTTTAACAACCAGCTAAGCCAGTGGTTCTCAATTATTTTCTAGAAGAAGAATACACTCCGCGCCCCCCTACTCTCCTCCGTGACTATAAATACTGTGGCTGTATAAACCCTGCACATGCCAAAGTGGGGTAAAAACAGAAATAGGTTTCTTATATATCCACTGTAGTATAATTTGTATATAAAATCGTGTTTCTCAATTCCAGTCGTCAGGTTCCCCCATGCTCTGCATGTTTTAGATGTGCTTCTATTCCAGAACAGCTGATCCACACCATTGCATGACCTCTTCTGCAGCCATCAAGTCCTGCAGAAGCTTGTTAATCACACACAGATTCAATCCAAGAGTGGAGCAGAAGGAAAACACCTTCTGCCACAGGAAGCACCTGCCAAGGGAAGCCACAGAGGAGTGTGTGGCTTCCCTTCTGCTACACCTGGATTGAATCTGTGGGTGATTAACAAACTTCTGCAGGACTTGATGGCTGCAGAAGAGGTCATGCAATGGTGTGGATCAGCTGTTCTGGAATAGAGGCACATCTAAAACATGCAGAGCATGGGGGGCCCTGAGGACTGGAATGGAGAAACATTATATCCTCTTTATAACATGGTATCCTTATTAACATTAAAGAAAACAAACAAACAAAAAGAAATATAGAACAACTTACAACAAAGAATAATTTTACTAACTTTGTTTTATAGTTTGTACCAGAGAAAATTTGAAGTGCATCAATTTGCCTGAAATGGGGGGGGAAATGAAATCCTTATTTAAGCTACAAACATTTTTGAACTGACTGCCATTTGATACTGAAAAATAAAATGAAATAAAATCAATACGTAATAAATTCAAATTGAACAGTAACATTAATTCAGGAGCGCAATATTAAACACTTTAACCTACAACAAAAATGAATAAAACAATTTGTGTCTTTTTTTCTTTTTTTATCAAAATGAGAAAGTCAGGACTAATGGCTACAACGAGCACGTTTTGCAGCGCACAGCTTTTCGAAGCGGGATTTCAAGCATGACACGGCGACTCTCAGCTCGTGTTCAATGTTTAGCTCGGACCTGTACTTGGTCTTTAGTGCAGCAACAGCAGAGAAGCCAATCTCACAAAGATATGATGTTGCAAAAGGAATAAGAATGTCCATAACCTTCTGCCCTAGAGAGTGGATACTCTTTCTCTACACTCAGCCAGAATTCACTCGGTGTCTGTGATGTGAACCTCAGTCTCAACGTGGAGTCAGATGTCGTGTCGATGAACTGGTCTTCCTCTGCAGAGCTGAAAACAGTAGGAGCCGGTGCATTGAAAGGATCTCTGACCCAGTCATACTGGGAACTGTTTTCAGGAAAGTGCTTTTCAAAGAATCCCATCAATGATGAAATATGCTGCTTGATACAGGGAATCACTGAGGTGGCATCATACCCAGTACTGTCCACAAATTCATGCAGGTTCTCAAATGAATCAGTGTTTCCTTCATCAAGTCGCCTGCTCCACATTGCAAGCCTTCGAGTGAGAGTTGATCTTATCTGTGACCTGAGGGCGATGTTTATCTTCCCCTTGAAGCTGTAGATGCAGTTCATTGAGCCTTCCAAATATGTCACTCAGGTAGGCCAGTTTTGCCAGGAAGTTCTCATCACTAAATCTTTCCGCGACTTCATACTTGTGCTCCTGAACCAAAAACATTCTTATCTCGTCTCTGAGCTCAAAAACGCGGGACAAAACTTTTCCTCGTGACAGTCACACAGCTGTTCTTGAAGATAGTTAGCAATGCCATTTATACTTCTGGCAACGGTGTCTCTGGACAGAGCGATAGTTTTTATTTTTGCAGCACTTCTGTCATCCAGCATGACGGACACCATGTCTAATGTTACGGGCGGTATCAGCTCCTCCGCTATAGTGTGCGGTTTTTTTCTTTACACTGAGCAATTAGGTACGCCACCTTGTCAGATGCCAACAGTGCTCGCTGGTTTTCTGACGTAGCGTTCATGAAGCGGGATGATTGCTGGCAATATTCGTCACGTCGTCGATTAAAAAACTCAAGCGGCTTCTCAGCGTGATTGGGGTGTAATGTCGTTAAGTGACGTCTTAATTTATTAGGTTTCATGCTGTCGGCTGTTAACATTTTAAGACATCAGACACACCGGTCTTCCCTCGTCTCGCATCTTTGTCACAGTGAAGCCAAGCGCTACATGCGCTTCGTCACATTTCCTCGTCTTAGCTTTCAGGTGACTTTTGTTTGTCTCATTGTCTCGGTCTCTCTTCGCCTTTTTTTCATTCCTGTTAAATATTTTTCCATGGTGTCTCTTCAGTGCACTTTAAATCACTTGTTAAGCGCTGTGTGCAAAAAAAATAAATAAATAAAAACACCCTACTCCGCGCGCTCAGTCTGACAATAACAGTGCCACTGCCCCCTACTGTAGTAGATGTGCAATTACACTTTATTCTATACCATTTTACTTTCAAAATGTGAATAAGAAAATTCAAAACTGGATCACACGCGCCCCCCTACGGGGACGCGCCCCACTATTTGAGAAGGACTGAGCTAAGCTAATGATAGTCCTCCATTTTCATTATTATAGCCAATTCATACATTGCTCAGGCAACAAAACCAGCAAAAACAAACCCTCAGCTTGACTCTGCCACCACTAAGCTTGACAGTTGATACAGCATTCTTGTGAGATTTTTTTTTCTCCCTTAACTATACCAATGAGGTCCATTTGGCTTTCCAATGTGGTTTGTTTCACATTTCAGTCAAGTTTTAATTTTGGAGCTTTACTGGACCGTATCAACTTTTTCCTCGAACCAAGAACTAAAATGTTGATAGTCGTCCATCAATGACTATCAACAAATATTATCAAGTGAACAATAATCTTTTCATGGCAACTCATTGGTTCTATAAATAGCATCCCACTCTGATATTATGAGATCTATCAGCTCTGCTTTGTAGTTAGCATGGCTTTGAAGACCTCACACAGCTGTGGGTGTTTTCACATTTACCTGCAGACAGTGTTGGAGATTAATTACGGCCCTTTAATCCGCTCAGCATCCAGGCTGTAGTGACTAAAAGTAATTAGAAATTTCTGAGTTTGCAAGATGTCCCTCCCCCCCACCAGTGCCCAAATGTATGTAAATCTTGTAAGACTGATTCAATAAAAAATGTATCACAGACATGAGCATCTTCTAATGTTCTGTGGTAGATTTTTCTTCTAAAAATATTTGACCCTGATTTGCATATTTTCAAAATCTTAGCAGAAACAAAACTAATCAGGATGACAGAGGAACCAAGCACTGAAGTCCTAAACAGTTTGCTCCAAGAAGGAGACCCTCCCCATTATTCTTCAGTCTAATATATATATATATATTTATATATATATATATTATAATTTTATAAATATTTGATTTCTCACATATTTTTCTCGGAGCAAAGGAGGAACCATGCAAACTAATAAAAAATTACTAATAAACAGTTTGAGGTGGAGCTCTATGTTTACTCTGATAAGATCCAAAGACAAAGCGACAACTTTTTATTGAATAGGATCACAATTCCTGGTTTTTAGGAAGCTTTCTTTACAGTATAAATAACATGAGCATACATCCACAAGGACAATACCCTGTTTGCAGAAGCAAAGCAAAATAAACCGGTTATATGAGGTGATATTTGTTTATGTGCATAAAAAGCTCCTGGACTCCTGCCAGGAGACACGCCAACATAAAAACTTCCTTTTCAGCTCTGACAGAAAGCTGCAGCTTGTTGATGTCAGTCGGAGGTGAACGTGACTGACATTCAGACGGCTTGCATTGTTCACCTCGGAAAAATAAACGCAAACATTTGGTAAATAAATGATTGTTTCTGTTTCAGGCTGGTGCTACCACAGCCAGTCAACCTGCGATCATCCGTGCAGCGGTGAGTTTTTCCAGAAGTTAAGGTAAAATTATGACTGTTTAACTGTTTAACATGTTTAGAGTTTGGTTAGGACTTGTATATATCAGGCAAAAAAAAAAGCACACAGACACTCTTATCTATCAGACATTTATAAATAAAGTATTGAAACATATTTTTAAATAGTAGGTTTAAACAAATGTTAAAACTGAGATATTTTTTTATTATTCCATTGAATTTCTTCAGACTATTCTTGTCAAGTTAAGATAATTTGGCAAGATTCTGACTCTAACATGGTTACAATAATATCACAAGCTAAAAAACAACAGAAGCAGCCTATAATTAATCTTTAATATGGATGATTAAGATAAAAAAGCAGTGTGGAAATCATTATAGCCTAAATCTAAACCATGAAAATGATTTCCTGCTTATATCAATCTGTCCTCTATGAGTGTTTAAATTTTTTGGAACTGCCTTTTGCCCTGTTATAAGCATATTTCTGAAATAAGAGAAATGTATCCACATGATCATCATTACAAAAGTCAAACCAATTTATTGCTTAATGAAATGCAGAGAAAAACAAAAGACCAGTTGATCATCCCTGTGGTACTCCTAATCTGATGGTTCTGGAACAAATGCAGATTGAAAATTGATCGTCATCTCCTCAAACATCTCAACAGCAATCAGTAATCACTGGTATTCCTCATGTTTCAGTACCAGAGAAGTGGGCCGTTGACAACGAGTTCTGTGGAGGAAAATCCCAGTCACCCGTCAATATCGTAACCAGGAAGGCAGTGAAAGATGAGCGTCTGACCCCGCTTGAGTTCAAAAGCTACCAGCACACCTTCAAAATTTCTATCACCAATACCGGCCACTCGGGTGAGCGCAACATCAAGTGACCTTTGAAAGCTTTGAAGGTGTTTGTGCTCACACTGTGTCTATTCCAGTTCAGGTTAATATTCCTATAATCAGCACCATCTCGGGCGGAGGCCTGTCGACCACATACAAGGCTGTGCAGTTACACCTGCACTGGGGCAGAGATGGCGGACCCGGCTCTGAACACACCATCGACGGGGAGCAGTACCCCATGGAGGTAAAAGACCACCAGATATATGTGTAAAACCCTAGCTTGGACATCAGCTGAACTATGAACTTTACATTGACAGCAGTAAACTTCCTTTTTCAGTTGCACATTGTTCACATGAAGAACAAATATGCTGACCTGGCAACAGCCCTGAGAGATCCAGAGGGGGTTGCAGTTCTTGGGTTTTTCTATGAGGTAATTCTTCTTAACCCTCTTTTATAGCTTGCTCACATTTTTTACAACAGTAAGACACTTGTCACATGTCTTCTTGTTTGTGTCAAGGTATCCAAGAGTCCAAACCGAATGTATGATACCATTATCAAGGGGGTGCAAAGTGTCGCATTAAAAAGTAGGAGTTGAAAGTTTCTGCGTGTAATTCCAAACCTTGGTTGCGCATGGCTAACATATGGTGGTGTTTGTGTTTTCAGATGTGAGCTTCTCTCTGCCCTCCATCTCCCTGGCACAGCTGATCCCTCCTGAGCAGAAACTGACTTCCTACTACCGCTACCAGGGTTCCCTGACCACCCCGCCGTGTTCCGAGTCTGTGGTCTGGACTGTGTTCGAAACCCCGATCCCTCTGAGCATGGAGCAGGTTAGAATCAGAGCTGATATTTTAACAAACACTTCTGAGTCTTTTTCCCCAATCTGAAGCCCTACATTTGCATCAATCTTCTCTTGCAGATGAAAACTTTCTCCATGGTCCAGTTCCACGACGGCAAGTCGATGGTGAACAACTTCAGGCCTGTCCAGCCCCTCAACGGCCGCCTGGTGTACCGCTCAGGAGGTGCCGCACTCTGGGTCAGCTCAGCCCTCCTTGTGGCTGCCCTCACAACGGCACTGGGGCTGTCCCAGGCCGACTAAAAAGCGAGTCGTCCCACGCTGCACTGCGACATCGATAAGACCCAACAGATCTGCGCCAGTCCTCTGCTGAGACTCTTGCTTCCAACGTAGTTCTGACACGTTTGCAAAAGACAATGGACCACGTCGTAGTGTAGGGATCACTCAAATGGCGTTTCCCCCTTGTGACCCAAATGACAGAGGCGTGCTAGAAACCCCTCAAGGAAGGTGACATAAGGGTTCAATCAGCATCCATGCATGTATTAGTGAAGTAGTATCTCTTATTTAAGCCTCATGAATGTGCCATAAATATAGTTACTGGGCAGTCTACATGGGTAATCAAACTCAACACCAAATCTTCTCTTTGGACTGGATTTTGATTTTCTCTTTGAAGCTCTGTACTGAGGACCAGTGCACACGCACACACACACACACTCTCTCTCTCTCTTTTCACAACTTTGGGTTTTATGTTAACTCATCCACCTTGTCCAATGTCAGGTAAATTTAGTATCTGTTAATACCAGTGTGAGTTGCCAATGGTTTATGGGTCAGCCCCATGACTTGGCACATGATGTATTGTTATTAACGGAGCATGTGAAAGGGATGGAGTTATAGATAGCAGGACTGAGTCGTAAAAAAAAAAAAAAAACTGCAATTCAAAGCCAGACGTCAAAGGAGAATGCAGTTCTCATAAAATACAGCAGATCACACCTCTGCAGACGGGTCAAGGCCTCTCAGACGGGTCAGCAGCTCTGTTCTGAAAGTGCATTTGACGGAGGTCTTGTTGTAGCTCACCAGAAGCCATGAAGAACAGCTGCATGAAGTTCTGAAAGTCTGGCAGGCCAACATCCTAGAGTCGAAGATAGCACCAGCCCGCTATTAAAGAGGGATCGCAGCCACACAACCCAGGTTTTTTTTTTGTATTTGTACAGTTAGTTTTTATGCACATCGTATTTGAAGAGCATGTCTCTGCATGCTGTGATGTTCCAGATGTTTGAGATGGCTGCTGGAAGTGGGCTTCCCAAATTCACAAAGTGTTTTCCCAGAACAGGCGTTCAATTTCACAGGAGCTTGTTTCTCAAAACCGCAATCGTTTCCATGGCTAGTGTTACTGCATTCGGATGTATGGATAATTGTTGACAGTGAGTCGCACCCTGCTCAATTCTATTTTGTTGTCGAGTTTTTTTTTGTATTTTCAAGAAAACATGGCCATGTATAGAGAGGAATATGTGCAATTTGGCAGCAAGAACTGTTGTTACAGTGAGGAAGGATAATATGTGTATTTTCCATTGCTTCAGAAGAAATCCAATTATATTTGTATGAGGTGTCATTTTACATGTATATTTATGTACTCAGTGTGCATATTAAGAGATGAGATGCAGTTATTGTTATTTATGTATTGCAACATTCATATAGAATGCGAACCTACATATGAAGCTTGAAACTGTTAATGATCAATCAAGTTTACTTGTACTCTTGAAGTGTTTGAGACTCCAGGTTGTAATGCTTGAAGGTGTCATAGAAAAATAGATTGTTACTGTTGAATATTAAACTATATGCCTTTTTAAAGACCCTGGCTTCTGTTTGCATGACCACAAATCGAGCAGTCAGACCTCAGACCTGCATTACCTCCATCAACACACTGAAAAAATAAAACAGGTGATTCAACTAAAAAAAAAAAAAAAAAAACTGAGTTAATTTCCTACAAGTAATCAAATTTAGATTATCTGTGTAAATATATTGTGTTTGTTAAGTCGTCATGTAAACAAATGTAAATAAATTAAGTTTGGTAAACTTAATTTGATTGCACGTAACAAATTAACAATTTTATTAAGCTGGAGCTCCATTTTCTTTTTCAGTGTATCTGAAGTCCTCGTGATAAATTGCTTGAACTTCTTGTCTTCCTTTAACAAATGAACAATAGACTGCAGATCAAGCACTGGAAAACACTTTATTTAGGTGCAATTAACTTTTGTAAACTGGCTCACAACATACTTTCTATTTTGCATCCCCTCCTCTCATCATGCTAACTAACCCCCAGCGACATCTTTAGGAAGTCAAAAGACTTTTATTGAGCAAACACGAGTGTCCTACAAGAGACCACACACAAAAAGTGAACAAAAGCCTCCTTCATTCTTTTGCAGAGATTTCAGATTCTTCTAGAGTCGTGGATATTGTGATCTTTCAGCTAACAGGACACTTGTCACATCAGACCCTGACTGGAAAATCTCACAGAAGTTCACATTTTTTTACACATAAAAATGTGAATATTGCCCATCCTTCCTGAGTCGATACATTGTAGGCCCAGTTTTTAGATGGGTGTTTCTACAAGATTTGCACATGTGCACATTTATTTTTGAAAAGCAGGAAAGGTCACATCACCAGTTTGGCACTATTTCAAATATTTAAAACAAAAGACAAATTATCTATGTTGACTGATGTTTTTCAGCCATACTGCCCAGCCATATATTGACCACAAATTCAGTGATGGTGTCATCTGATCTCAATACTTTCCACATGTTTGCCTTGTGGCTTACATGGCTTCCTCAAATAGGAATTGTGTTCTTCTTCTTGCCATATTTCCATAAAGACCAGATTTGAGAAGTACACACCTAATATTTTTCTTTTTCTCCTACGTTGAGACGTGGATCTCTGCATCTTTCTCCCTGATCTGTTTTCTTCGTCCACTGGTCTTCTTGATGCTGTTATTGCTCTCTTAACAAACATCTCAGGCCTTTTAAAAGCAGCTGGAATTACATGGAGATTAAATGACACAAAGGTGTGCTCCATTGTATGTTTTGGTGGCCACTGAAGGTTCATCTAGATTTTATTAAAGGATAATAATGCAAAATCATACTTCAATTTTCAGACTTTTATCTAAAAAAAAAAACATGTAATCCTTTTCTTGACAACTCATTAAACCGTTGAAAAAATATTTAAATGTAAATAGTTTTGCAAGGCCCTGAAAACCTGTTGAACTTTTCATATTGCTGTCAGCTGCCAGACGCAGAGGCACCTGCCAACTGGAGGGCCATGGTGCAACCTTAGACAGGAAAATGATTAGCTTCTGATACTTTCCAGGTATGTAGCAGCAGCTAGCCAAAGCAGATCGTCCCATTTTACATCACACCCAACTTATCTGTGTTTAACTGCAAGTTGTAAAATTGGGGGGAATCTTTCATTGTGGTGGCAGGGATCAGACTGATAATTTTACCACTATAAAATGTGTGAACTGGTAATCGTTGTGTTATCTGCTGCCTGATTTAAAGGTGACATTAAAGTCAGGGCTGGTGTCTGCCAATTTGGACTGTTCAAGTTGGCCAATTATTGGCCAAGATTGTGTGCAAAAACAATCCTGACCAGGTCCTTTGGTAAATTGTACTTCTTGAGTTGCCCGGCACATTAAGACTATTCTCCACTTTTGGGTACAGAACACATCACACAAAGTCAGCCAAGCTAATCAAAGTACCTCAATTATTAAAATTATTAAAATTCCTCGAGAAAAATGTACCTGCCTCGGAGCTTCGTTAAGTTATATTTTATTATTTAGCGCACCGTGTTCCAGCCGGGTTATTACTTGTGTTGCTCAGCGCTCTCACTTCCGCCTGAGTTGTTGACGAAAGCTAAGTGTTAGCAGCATAACGTCCAGTTTTCAAGTTCGGCCTGGGAGGATTTTATTGAGTCATGATAATGTTCGGGTCTTTGTCGTTTTTCGGGGGACCAATAAACATCCTTAAAATGACGGGAGCGATGCCTGGAGTCCGGCAGCTTTTCTCCCCCCAGAGCTGCTGGTTCAGAGCGAACGGCGGGATTATTTATACAGATGAGCGGATAGACTGAAGACGGCGTGGATCTGCTTTATGGACGAACCAGAAAATTTATTTCATTTCATCCCGGTCGCAACAAATGGCGCATGGTGGCGGCACGTAGCTGGTAGATGAGTTTCTGTGTGTGACGAACGAAGGTGTCAAATCCCGTCGCTAACATGAACACAAAAGCTATAAATGTCTGAGCAAGGTGAGAGTTCATCTGTTAAACTGACTGGAGATGAAAACGAAAAGCTGGAGTATAGACATTTTTTATAAGAGTATTTGTGAGCCTGCCTCTTTCTTATTGAATTGAATATAATTTCAGATTTTTGTATAACTTTTCTACAAGTTAACAAAGTGAACTATTATTGTTACAGGTTAATTTTCTAAACTACAGGAAAGTAATTGTTAGGGGAGCTCAAATGTGGAAAAATTGGACTGATGTTGATATGCGAAAGTAATACTGCCGTTATGTTAGATTTACCAATGTGTTTTAGAACTTAGCTGAAGTTTATTTTGCACTTCAGGTTGCAACAAAACACATTACAAACCATCTTTACAGTGAAACACTTTTGTGTAACAGTTTTTTTTTTTCCATTCATCCATATCGCTTCCAGCCCCCCCCCCCACCCCCCTGCAATGGCACTGCGCCCCCCTCTAGGGGGCGCGCCCCACACTTTGGGAACTACTGTATTACTAGGGAAAAAGAAAAAAAAGAAAAAGTTGGCAATTTTCAAAATGAATGAGGTGTTAAAAAAATAAAGTAACAGAAAAACAGAACATTGTAACAAACTATTTGCAAAGGAAAATTGTATTTTCTAAGACACGTCGATACAATCCCGCGTTTCGCTCCGGCTGTGAAAGAGAGCAAGACTTTCAGAAGATGATGGAAAGGATGAAACGATTACAGCAAAGACTTTGTTTGATATGTTTGCACTTTAAACATCTTGACTTCAAGAATCCTGCGAGCTTTTTTTGTAAACTCTAAGTCAAGGTAAGACTACATACTCTAGAAAACACTCAGAGAATTGGTGTTTCAACATGGCTAACTACTCTTGGTAAATGCTAATCAACAACCCTAAAACCGCATTCAGTTCTTGTGCTGGAACAAACTTCCAAAAACTGCAAAACTGCTGAAACACTGAGTTTATTTAAATTAGCCTTTACATCAAGGCAGTTTAGAGCTGTCCTTGATTCATGACTGGAACATTGATCAATATAGTTGATGTATATTTGCTTGATGATTTTAATTTGTTTATTGCTTGTTTAATAATTGGTTACTGTGTTATGCTTTTATGATGTAAAGCTCTTTGAGTTGCCCTGCTGCTGAATTGTGCTATAGAAATAAACCCGACTTCATTTAAGGACAGTTCGTGTCTTGCATATGAAAATTCAAATGTCCTGTGTAAAAGGTGAAGGCACTTAGAACATAGCTTTCTAGACAAAAGGTAAAAACAAAAAACAAACAGATCATATCTGGTTCCTCTAAACAAAGTGAGCCCCCCAAAGTTACACTACTTTCCAAAGACAAGTCAGGTGGGACATTTTGTCTCGACGCCTTTCGCGGAGCTCCCTGATGAACAAGAGGAAAACTGTCTTCAGAAATTAGCACATCAGCTTGACACTATCAGACACAAAATGCCTTCAGCAAACACAACGGCAGGCACTTTGTATTTTTTTTTTTTTCCTGAGTAAGACATCCATCATCATCTGGCAGCCATGTGACTGGATCTGCAGCCATCAATCTCTCTCTCTCTGTCAAGGCGCAATCATCAGAGGGGACGGCTGGTATTACCTCCCTTTTAACAGCCGCTTATTTTAAAAGCTGAATATTTTATGTAATAAAATATTCTTGCTTTTTATAATAATAATGAGGACATTCTTGCTTTTTACCCTCACTTATCACCATCTGCCTCTTTCTGTTTTTGAGTCTTGGAAGAACTCTATCAAACGATTATGTCATGAACATGAGCCTTGAATTGGACTAGAGAATGTGTTATAAACCAATATTAATCTAAAGCTAAATTTGTTTCATGGCAAATTATTTCACAATTATTCCTACAAAATACATCCAGCGATTATTTATCCTCCTTAGATCCTATGCAGTAATGCTGAAATATATTACTTCGCCTTTAAAAAAATTATTGTGTAATTTTATTTTCCGTTCAGGCAAAAAACATGCTAATATGCTAACTTAGTCTTAGCACTGGGCATTTAGAGTGTGATTGCTTTTAAAGTGTAAAAGGGGATTTGTTTTTGGTCAAATTAAAGAATTAAATAAAGAAATAATTTTTTTTCATTCTGAAGTGAAAACATTTTGAAATTTCAAAAATAAACAGGAATTTCATGAATTTTTTTGATAAATTTTAATTTGACTTTTTGAAATTTTTTAAATCTTTTACCAACTAAATGTTGGAATTTGTTGTCCTCTATCCATTGTAGCATTTTATTCTCCGTGTCTTTATGGGTTCCAGTGTTTCTGCTTTTAGGTGCCACAGTCTTCTGTTCTGAATTGGTGCTAATCTTGAAGATGAGGGTATTCATTACCGGTGTTAATTTCAAATGTATTTAATTCATCCCAGTTCACCGACGCATGCCCAATCCCATTTACGTCAAAAGTCTGAACTCAGATCAGGAATGGCATGGCACCCAACCCTAAAGCGCCGGTGTAAAGATACATCCAGCGGACGAGATCAGACATGACTTCCCCGATAATTTTGGTGAAACTAACATCCCCCCCACCCCCCCCTTTTTTTTTGTTTTGTTTTAACAAACAGGTTTCACAAATCATAAACAGTATAAAGAATCAGTTTTCTCTGTGAAATAATCCACAATAAATAAAATAAAATGAATAAAATTGTCCTTTCTTGCATTTGCACAAGTAGAATACGGGTTTCAGGAATCCAGCTCTGTGGGTTCAGTGTTGACGCATCCATCTAAGGTTTGACTAGTCAGGTTTTCATTTTGCATAACTCAGCCCCAAAATAAGATGCAAACTTCAGTGCTGCTAGCCACTAACAGTTAGCTCATACTGCTAGCTGATCAGTTAGCCTGTCTTAACTAAAATGTTTTTAGCCATGTGAGCACGTTAAGCAGAATGCATTCAAATACTGTATGATCGTGTCCATTAACAGAGGTTGTTTAGTAAAAAAATTGCAAGACACGAAGCAGCAAAAAGGCACATAAGCAGTTTATTCCACTATATATCCCTGTATTTGTGTCTGTGGCAGCCACGTCAAAATTTGAGCTCAGAGATGATGGAAAAAACTGCAACCCTCCAAACTAAAGACGCACAGCCACGTTTGTCTGCTTTTTATTATAAGTGGACATGTTTGGTCTCACAAACATAACAGTTTTTCTTCCTGTATCGGCCACATGTTTACACGAAACCGCTCAACAGGCCAAACACGAGGAGCCTTTTATGATTGAGCAGACACACGAAACACAATCTGTTACCGGGGTTGGCACTGTGTGGTCCTCATATCGTCTTTGTTTATAGCTGCACTGTGAACAGATATGCCAGCTGCTTGGACTTCCACCTGACAACAGTCGTGCCCTGACCGACACAGGGTGGTCTGTGGCCTTTTGTCTGCGAAAGTGATGGTGTGTTTACTAAACTGTGGAAAGGACAAAATCAAAAGCAGCTTACTTGGTTGTACCAAAACCAACCTGTTTATCTTGTTCCGGTGAATTCGAACGTCTGCGTCCTGACGAAATCCTACATCTGTGCTCTGCTTTGTTCACACAATAAATGAACGTGGTGACACAAAGATTATTAGCAAAGGACACTGAAGCATTTCTTAAAATACAGGGAGGAAGAAGGTCAGAGCTGGGACATGCTGTTTGCTGTTTGGAAGTGGCCATGTGACTCTCAGAGACATAGAACATTTTTTGTCAGCAGTGTTATCTCCCTTAATCTGGGGTTACAATATGGCTTTTGTAGTCATGCAGCACTGAAAGATCTAAGTCTCTTTGATCTTGCTTAATAGAGTTTGGTAAATGATCTCAGTACGGGAGCTCCACCCCTTATGCACTCAAACACACTTTGGACACACTTGCAGAGACTCATTCATGCCTGCACACACATAAATAGTAAAAATGATGGGGGAAGAGAGAGAAAAAAAAAAAAGGGGACCGTCACACAGGTGAAAGCTCTTCACCCGTCGGATCATTGAGCCAAGCGTTCAAGCAGCAAAGTAAAAAAGAAAAAAATAAAGTGCGCTCGTTTCTTGCTCTTTTGCTTCCTGCAGACGCTGCTGCCTTTTTTAACGATGTTGCTCTGCAGCTCCGCAGCTGTAAATCCGTCCTTCATAAACATGCTGCGCAAATAGTTTTGTCGTACGGAACCCAAACAACTTTGAATGAGGTTGCTTCGCTTTGGGAGGTATTTACAGGCTGTATTTACCAAAGAGACGAGCACAAAGCTATAGTAAAAAAAAAAAAAAATGTCTGAGCAAGTGACTAAAGGAGCCACAGGGAGCCTGGGAGAGGGAGGCTGTTTGTCAGATAGCATTTATCTGTGGCGTGGTGATGACTCTTTTCCTCCAAGTTCTCGGCAAACGAAGAGCTTCCTGCCTTTTCAGAGCGTGCGGCCGTTTCTGTCCTTGAAACTGAAGCACATGCAATGAATTACAACCATTTTAAAGAGCTGTCAAGAAACAAGAGAGGACTGGTTAGGAGAAAAGAGAAGAGGAGAGGAGAGGAGGTGAGCGGGGGAGGGAATTCGAAGCTGCTCTGCTAGGATGAAGAGGAACAACACAGGCAGCGAAATGAAAAATTGCAGAGAGGCTTCTGAGCCTTTGATGTCGCCGGGAACAGAGAGGTCTGCTCTTAGTGGTTGTTACTGGCAGACGTCGTGGCCGAAATGGACAAAATATTAACCGGGGGATGTCCTGATCAAAGTTTCTTCCCCTAATACATTTCTAGTCCTTAGGTAAATACTGAGTTCCTGTCTAAAGTTAATCAAATCAACGCCACATACATGCAAGAAAACCAAGGATTTTTCACTGCAGTAAAATAAAACTACATTTCATCACTTTCGCATTGATGTGCAAAACGATTGTGATTGTAACCTACTGAAGAATTACAATACTATTCAGTCAAGAGTCACATTCTGCATGCTTGCAGTATCCATTGAGCTGCTAGGTCATCATCAGCACAATTACTGTCTGTTTTGATGTGGCTCACTGATAACTGAACTCATAATACATTTTTAATTTTGCTCCAGTTAACTCTGTGGAGATATGATTCAGCATTAGCAGTGTTTCTTATGTGCATTTTGAATGATCACATTACAAAAGCTTGATGGAAACTGCACAATTTGAGGAAACGTCCTAAAATTTGCAAAAAAGTTTTTACGCTCAGTTGAGGGGTTGTTTTTTTTAAAAGTTTTTCTGAAAATACGCGGAGGGGGAGATGGAAACGCATTTGCCGAATAAATACAGACATAGCAAACGCTCTCATCGACTGGTGGGTATGGGCCTTAACGGGGACATGAATTCCCCAAAAACGTTCTAAATCTAAACCTACAGCTTGGGTGGAGGGCTCGCTCCATTTTTCCAAGATGTCAAGTTTGTGCTAGTTTGCAACCTCTACATCTTGTTGGGTTAAAATTCTTGGGTTAGCAAAGTTACCCACTGCGTAATGTGGTTGACTTGCTCCAAACCGGTACATGCAAACACATCTAATTCGCCCCTTTTCTACAACATTTTAAAAGCTCACTAAAAATTAACATGACCAGTTAGACGGAAGCATAGCTAATGTCAGTGAATAGCAAATTTAAAGACTTTGTAAAGATTCTTAACTGGATTTAGGTCTGGACTTTGGGTTATTTTAACACATGTTCATGTGAAGCATTTTATTGCAGCTTTGGCTGCATGCTTAGGGCTGTTGTCTGCTTGAGGGTGAAACTCTGCTCTGCTACAAGTCTTTTGCAAGCCCCTAAAAGGTTTTCTTCTACGATTGCCCTGTATTTAGCATCATCCATCTTCTTATAAACTCTGACCAGCTTCCTCGTCCCGGTTGAAAGAGAGTAGCATGATTTTGCCACTGTCATGTTTTACAGAGAGATAGGGGTGTGATTATGTGTGGTGTTAAGTTTTCCACAAAACACAAAAATGTTTGAAAGTAGGCCAAAAACATCAGATTTGTTCTAGAATTGCCAAGGTAAATACTGGCAGCATGTAGATTTTATTTAATCGTTTTTTGGTTGAGACATTGAACTTTTTAGGAAAATTTTTTACTTTCAGACATTTTGCAAAGATGTGCAGCCATGGCAACAAAGTATTGTTTTTACGAGTGGGAGCCGCTGATTAGCATATCAAGAGCTCAAATAACAACCTCGCTACAATCCCAGATGCCAGAGGAGTTGAAAAAGAGGCTTAAGATGCAGACATAGAAGTTTAAACCGTCTCTCTAATCCATCATAATGGATAACGATCACATCCCCAACTCCCACGTCTCTCTGCCCGGCTTTCCAACCATACGGCCAGACACAGCTTTAAAGAGGAGTGGCAAAAGCAAATGAAGAGGATTAGCAGTGACTTAAGAAAACGTTTAATTTCTCTTTGGAAAAATAAAGTATTTTTAAATTGAGCTTAATCTGTCCGGAGCATCTTTTTTCACGTTTGCTGTGTTTCCTCTTCAGAATGCTGCTGTTTTTCAAAACAACTGTATTTATACTGAAGATAAATTGCAAACTGGGTGACTTGAGAATTTAATTGGTTGCAAAGGATTTTATTTAGGGATACCAAAGTAGATGGGACTGACCATTAATGTCTTTTCCAGCATTTGTTTGCCATGTCAGTATTTATTCGGCAAAAAACTGAAAATCATTTATCATCTCCTTCAATCTTACAATTAAGTCATAGTTTGTGTTGGTATGTCCTCTAACGCCCTATGAAAAGACACTGAACTTTGTGGCTGTCATGTGGCAAAATCGGAAAAAGTTCAAGGAGCATGTGAGTTGTCTTTTTGTGTTATACGACAATTTACCATAAGCCTGGGTGTACAGATGTAAGAACTATCGCTTAATTTATAAATAGTTTTAGTGTTAAAACTAAAGCAGTAGAACTAGCCAGCTCGTTCTACCGATCATGACCTTTTGCTTTGCGTAGACACAGATGAAGTCAATCCTCCTCGTCGGCGGCTCGTGAATTCTCGTGAGGGGTGGTACAACTGTCATGCGTGCAACATGGTTCTCTGTAAATCTCTATAAATGTGGCCTTGATCCCCTCCAGAGAGAGGACGGCTTGGCCTCCACGCCCGCGATGGATCAGCAGCCTCTCCTCTGTGCTCTCAGTGGATCGGTTTCAGCTGGAAAGCGACAGGTGCTTCCCTCGACTCGAGCTGTAGCGACAAACTCCGAACGGTTGTAGGAGAGGCGGTAAGACCGCCGTGGACTTTGCCACCAACCCTGAGAGCACTTCTTCCCTAACCGGTCCCCAATCTACCATTCAAGGAAAACGACGAAACGCTCGTGTGAATGAGAGCCTATGTGCTTTTAAAGAGTGAGTCACCTTCCTCCGCTGTAACGGAAGCGCGGTGAGATGAAGGCAAGACTCAAAAGAGCTGCGTGCATTCACTGCTCCCTCAGTGTGCCAGCAGTTCCCCAAAGGGACCCACGGCGTACGTGTTCAAGGGAAGAAAGAGATGAGAGAGACGCTGTTTGTTTCTTTTTCCGCCCCGTGGGCCAGTTCCCTGATAAGCCCGGTAGTAATAGCTTCACCATACAGCACTCAACTACTATGTGCCTGTCTGAGTGTTTCTGTGCTATAAAAAGATATCAAATTTAGGATGGGACTTTGTTTTGCAGATGTGTGAGGGAGTGGCTACATGAGTGACAGTGATAGAGTGAAGAAGCAGACAGCTTGCTTGGTTATTTGCACATGGAGTGCTATGAAAGAGAGACAAAAATGTGTTGTGTAACGTTCAAAAATTCCAGACGCAGCCTAATGGCTAAAAAAGAAGGGGACTGGGAGGACAGACATCTGCCGATCCCCCTCCCTTCTTCTTCCCGCCGTCCTTGGACGCGTCTCCTCAGCCGTCTCTCGTAGAAAACGGTGGACAGGACAGCGGTAGCCCCAACTTCCTGTGTTGCAGGGCTCTGTTTTGTCAGATCTCTGCTAAGGAGAAACCATTAGTGTGCGGCCTGTCTGATTGCCTGGACACACGTAGGGGTCTGCTCAAGGCATGAAGCCAGACGCAAGACAGAACTGAGCTCTTGCTGGAGGAAGGAGAGGCTAGCATTGCTAAATGGGCTAAACAGGGGGTGGAGAGGTAAATAATCACTTCTTTCATCCAGTATGTTATAGAGTAATAGCTAGGCTGTTCCTGAATGGTCTCCCCTTCTACAAAAATAGCAGTTAATAACACAAAAATCATAAGGTGCTGTGGCGAAAGAAAGAAGGAAATTGTGAGCTTAGGACGATTTTCTTGTTCCTTTACTCGACTGCCAGTCGCCAAGAGGCATATTTATATTCGAGTCTCATATGGCTCCCATATCAGCGGAGCCAGGAGAAATCTGAATGTGTAAAATACAGACTTGAATCCTCCAATGACACTTGAGGCTCACCTGAGGCTCTTTCCTGGTAGTGAACAGATCAAGAAATAATAATAATTATAACAAAAAAGTTGGCTCACATGAAATTTATATTATGCAAAACAATAAATATGCTGACTAATGCTTGGCATGAAATAAAAATAATGTAAGCACCCAGAGTGCCTTTCAAGAATATTCATACCCCTTCAACTTTTCCACATTTAGTCTCATTATAATACAAACTTCAATGAATTACACCAAGGAGTTATGTGACAGATATAGACTGAGAATAAGTCGTTCATAATGGTGAAGCGGAAGGAAAAATGGGCATAATTTTTAAAGCAAAAAGTTAGTTCGGATTGAGAGTGTCGCTGAAGACCAGTTTTCAAGTCTCGCCACAGATTCTTAGAATCAGGTCTGGACTTTGACTGGACCATTTGAACACTGTAACAGGCTTTGATCTAAACCAATCCGTTGTAGCTCCAGTTGCATGTTTCAGGTTGTTGTCTTTGCTACCCCAGTTTCAAGTCTCAAAACCTCCAAAAAGGAATTCCTTCCCCGATTTGCCTGAATCTAGCATTCCCATAGGATGATACTTACACCATCAAGCTAGAGCAAGGAATGGAAACATCTCAGCTCCCAAAAACATAGTGGAAAATGAAAATGACCAAAACCACAAAAGTATGAAATGATGGAGAAAAACAAAACTGCTCCCTCAAAATCCAGTTACAATTCTTTTTCTACCGATATGTATGACCAATAATGAAAGGAGTGTCGCACTGCTACTAGAAACCTGCTGAACCAGCTGATTCTAGTAGATCAACAAAGAAAATATGATCCAAAATTGACAGAAACACAGAAAGTAATCGGGATTGCTGCTAATCTGGCATGCACCCGAACCTTGTTTACACAGTTAAAAAACCTGTTTTCTAATTACTTGTTCAACTGATTCTAAGGTTCATGCCATCGTTAAGCACATTAGCACTTCTAGCAAGTGTTATCTTGTCTAATGTTTTGCAATAAAGGAAATTGATGCTTTCATTAAAAAAAAAAAGTCTAAATAGCTGTTGGCTTGTCCCATTATTTTTTTTTTTACCTTTTTTTTTTCTGGTTAACAATAACGAACTACCTTTTGTAAAACCCAGTAAAAAATATATCAAAGTTTTCGGTTGTAGTGCGAGAAGATGTGGAAATGTTTAAGGGGTGTGAGTACTTTTTCAAGACACTGCACACAGGCTTCGATAAACTTTAAGGCTCCATACATTTTTGACATATTAGTAGAATTGTGCATTATGACCGTCACTGCAACGTTCAGTGGCAAGGAGCCCTAAGGAGCCCTGGACAGGCTGTTATCTCACCCAGGGAGATAGGAAGTATGGACAGGAAGTCCAAAGGGAGGGGGAAGAGAGGGCCCGAATGGGAAGCCCAGTGTAAACAAACTCAGCTTTTAATCATCCCAGCTCACGTTCTGAACCGGTCATGCTTTGATGTTGTCCCTCAGCGCCCGCTCCGCCCTCCCATCCCTCGTTCCCAAACGGCTGTGCCGAGGGCTCGGGGTGAGGGCGCCGTGGAGATAGTGGCCCCGGACAGCCAGGGGGACTCGGTGAGAGAGAGAGCGAGAGAGGAAGAGGGAGGTGAGGGGGAAACGTTCAGTGCCTTTTAGGAAACTGGGAAAGGGACGTAAGGGGAGGAGGGGACGAGGAATGTGAAGTGGTGCAGAGTTAACTGGTGGCCTGCCTTAATTATAGCTGATGAATCTGAGGGAGCTCTCATGGGGGCAACATGGCATAAGGAACAAAGAGCCAAAAATGCCACAGTGAGAAGGGGAAAATAGAAAGTCAAGATGGTTTTAAGTGGAAATAGGTGGAGCTTTAATGATGCTCTGTAATTGGGCTCCGTGCCTGTTAAGGAGGATAAAGTCCATCTCCTTCTCCCCGCAGAGACCCAAAGGAAAGCTCAGAGCGTTATCTCCCAAGTTTTGGGACCTCTCCTCTCATCGCCGAGCTCCATTTTGGAAAGGAGACGGTGAGAGAGAGAAAGAAAGAAACAGAGTGAGACAGAGAGAGGAATTCCTCTGCTCTAGTGTTTGTCCAAATAGTGCTGGCCAGAACCCAGCCAGTGTTCCAATGAACGTGTCCATTCAGCGGACAGGGCATACATCCAGGAAGACCGCAGTTTAAAAGATCAGAGGGAGCTACGTACCAAAGTGAAGTCTCATGACTTGGATGCGCTGAAGAAAGCTGTGAACTTCCTCTGTCCCCCGGTGGTACATGTTTGGCCCCCTCATGTTAGCCAGCATGACAACAGGGGCAGTGTTATGTAAAACCAACTCTTTTTGAGCTTTACATCATATTAGAATGCATTTCCCCTCATCAAAATCATACCTGGAGTGTTGCTTTGATTCGTTCAAGCATGTTTGAGAAATTGTTTAACCTCCCTGGCAACTAATCAGCTGTACAAGACGCCTGGGTGGACCAAGCGCCACATTGGAGACGGCGCTCCTCCTCAGAGCGACTTCCCCGCTCAGCTCCTTCAGACCAGTCAACTAGCAAACACCTGGTGGGACCACACATCAGCGCAACGTTGGTAAAAACGTTTTAAGGGTTAACAGAGGAGCAATGTTGTGATGATTTCCTGCAGGTGTGGTTTCAGAAAGAGCGGGAGATTTTAAAGAGACAGAGACTCAATTTCAAGACGTTAAATTACGAAGTTAATTCTCTTATAGGTCATATTTGATATATATTTAGCATTTATGTAACAACTGAAGTTGTGCTATAATCAAGTGGAAAATTCACAATACTGCCGTTTAACCTTTTTAAAGGAAATGCCACAGCAGAAAACTAACTGCTGCAAAAGATAACCTAGTAACCATCCTACTTATGGTTATGATATGTTGGAAACCTGTTAAGAATTTTAGATGCACTGTCAAATCAGATGGTTTGATTGACCTGGCTGGTGACCGGCCGGTCGGAAAGTCAAAATCACATCAGCGCCACACTTAAACACTAACAGGCTGTGGTAAGAATAACACTCTTTGTGTGGGTGCTGTCACTGAGTGACGAAGACCTAAGGTTAGCTATTTGGTGGTTTAAACCTGAAGTCTGAGGAGAGATGCTAGGTACAGAGATGTACCTAGCCGTTTAAAAAAAAAACTGTTTTTCTATGATATCTACAGTTCATTCAGGCTGTGAAAGAGCAAGAGAAAGCAAGACTTCAAAAAGCAAAGCAAAAATGCTCCGTCTTATTTGTTTTTAAAGTTGAAATCTCTCTCTGTCATTGTACCTTTTGGAACTTTCACATTCTCTACAAAAAAATACACTGAGACTGTTATCCCAGTAATGCTAGCCAATGCTAACCATGCTAATCGCCAACTAACGTCAAAGCTGTCCTTACTGTCATTATTTTGTTTTGAAATTATTGTTTTACATTGACTGCTCCCTTTCTCTCTTTTTTAAACGTTACATTTGCTTCTACTATAAATAATTGATAATAATCAGGACACAATTATTGCTGTTCTAATATCAACTTACATTGTAGTTCCTAAACAAGAACTCGGAATTAGATCCTAGATCAGAGTTTTACAAGAACCAGACATCAGCAATTGAACCCAAAACTCAGATCTGAACCTCTCCAGGAAAAACACACCTGCTGAATATTTATACTCATATCTTTGATCAGATACGGAACCCATGACGATTAATTACACACTGATGTGGTTAATGCCGAAGACAGATTACAAGTGAGAGTCAAAACACGCAGAGAATTTCTACATCAAACTTTCAAACCTTTATCCGCTTCATCCACTGAATGACAAGAACATAAAGCGGGCACATAACGCTGCCAGCACTGGCAAAAAAAAAAAAAAAAGAAGACCTGTTGAAACAGGTTGGTGTGCTAACAAAAAGCATCCTGCAGCATAACATCATTTCTGTGCTCTGTGAGAAGTTTTCAGAAGAGGTGGTCTGCATAAAGTTTACCTTTCTGGTTTTAGACAGAACGGCAATCGATGATCTGACTACGCCTGCTTGGTTAGGTAGGGAGGGAAACAAAGGATTTAGGCCGCAGGTATTCTGAGTGTGGCAGAGATCAGAATGGTTATCTGAAAGCTGGAAACTTCTTCTACTTATGTGTCAAAATGTGAACCACATAAACCTGTATTTATCCTTATCGAAAAACAAAAACATCCATCTCCAAAACTCTGCAAGGTTTGGTGGGGTAAAGAAAAAATGGGAAAAAAAAAAAAAAAAAAAACTAAAGTAGGCTGGAAATCCCAGAGAGCTGGAAGCGCCTTTCATCCGAGCAGCGCCGTGATGTGCATCCGTAACACGTTTTCAACATCTCGCACAGACACGGCGAAGTCAGATGAGCTTTACCCGGAGAGAGATAAACAGAGGAGGTTTCTAACCGCGTCTAACGCAGGGCTTCCTCCGCGACGAAGCCGCGTGAAGTCTTATCAATTACGGCAAACTGAGACATCTGGGTAAACGTTCACAAGTAGCCCCACACCTGGTGAGTGAGGAGAGACGAGGTCTTACAGTACCTTGTGTCTGTCGTCCCGTTCCTTTGGAGACGGTAAATAAATTCACACAGGCCAGCTTTATAGCTTACTCCTCTCTTGAATGCTAAATATGCAAACTGAATAGGCCACATACTTTATATTTTCAAGGCTAATATTTTTCTTTTTTTTTTTTTTATCAAAATGGGGAAAAAAAACAAACAAAGGGCGTTCATTGGTCTCAACGTGATTAGCTGCTTTTTGAAAGCCTCGTGCCACACTTTGATATTAAATGCATCAGACGAACATCAGGTTCCAAAAATAGCTGAGGCGAAAACAAAGCGGTCACGTTGGAAAGGATGCACCACCTACAACAGTTGGCAACCACAGCCAACATGTTTCTTACATTATCAAAACAAACCGAGCGTAATGAGATGTTTGCTCTCTGCTCTGGTGAAGGAATTTTGATCGTCTGTCAAGCTACGAGAAGCAGGACATCGGGATGTGATTAAGCAGCTCAGAGACACTGTAATCTGCAATCCAGTCACACTCAGTTCCAGTCAGATGTATACATACACTCATCATCCATGAATCTAATATGAATCGTGGCCTTTTGATTATGTCTTTGAACTGTTCTTTTCTTTTATAATCACCGAGCTGCTGGCATAAATCTGCTGGAATATTGGATAACTGTTCTGATCATAAATGTTGTAGCTCATTTAACTCATTTGGAAATTTAGATCCTAAATGTTCCAATATGCGTAATTTGACACTAATCCAGAAGTTTAATGATTGCAATAAAATTTCAAAGTCAGTTTTTTTTGTTTTTTTTTTATGTGCGTTTGGCATCGTTTTCCTATTGCAGCACCGAAACGGGGAAAATAATACTCAAATGACGTAACGGAGAAGAATCGAAGGTTTTCTTTCTTCCTGTCGTTTGTGCAATGCAGAAGTAGCACCAGCAGTGAAAGGGGCCCTCAGCATGATGCTACCACTGCCCTGCTTGCTAGTGGGTACTGTGTTTGTAGGCTTCACACCTCTGCACACTCTACAGGTGCTTGTAGCCTGAGATGTCAGTCTTGTTTTTCTTCTAATCACGATTATTTTTCTTCAAAAAAAGCATTTGGCTTGTCCATGCAGGCAGCTGCAAACTGTCAGTTCTTTGAGAAGCAAGGCGCTTCTTTTTTTTTTTTGGTCGCTGTGGACATCGGTGTCTCATCAGCACCTCATAGTTCCTGATAGCTTCTGGATATTTCTTAAAAATAAAATAAAACGCACACACACAAAAAAAAACTGTCAACCGGGGGGATACTTTCTGTCAAATGATGTTTCAACAAGACGGTGATCCCTCACACACCTAAAAACACATTTTGGAATGGATGAAAAGGGCTGCACAGTGGCGCAGTCGCTAGCACTGTTGCCTTGCAGCAAGAAGGTTGATTCCCGGCATGGAGTTTACATGTTCTCCCTGTGCATGCGTGGGTTCTCTCCGGGTACTCCGGCTTCCTCCCACAGTCCAAAAACATGACTGTCAGGTTAACTGGTTTCTCTAAATTCTCCCTAGGTGTGAGTGTGCGTGTGTATGCTTACATCGTTGCTGGAAAAAGTACAGCTCAAATGCATGTTTAAATATCCAAAGTTAATTTGACACTCGCTGGTGCACGACTGTAAACTGCAGCTATAAAAACCAGCAGAGGTGTGAAAATCATTATCAGACAATTGATGATGTGTAAACTGATAGAAACAGGTGGAGTTGGGGGGGAAATAAATCCCGTCTCAATGAGGTGGGGCAATGAAATGGTGGAATTACAATATCCATATTCAATGAACGTGTTTCAGATGCACTTCCCCTCATTTTTTCAGACATTAGTTATTTTTCAAAAAGTACTTTTGAACGTTCCTGGTCTGGATTGTTAAGGTAGTGGTTGTAATTCATGGATTTGCAATAAGAAGCAACGGAGCAAATGCACCTTTGCACAATTTTGCAAAGTTGCATTTTCGAAAACAAACCAAAAAATAAATAAATAAATAAACAAAAACATCAAGTGCAGAGGCTTGATTAGATAAAAGGTAAGGTCTTACTGAGTGGCCAGTGCCTCGCTCCTTACCTGCTTCAGCTTCCCTTGCGCATTGCCAGCACTTCCTCCCACGAACTCCCCTTTCAGAACGATGGGCTTCCCCGTGGGATCCTTCACCAGAGTCACGTTGATGACCGCTCGGAGTCCCGATTCCATGCTCGGCTGGCCCAGCACCACCTGCAGGGCCGCCATGAGCAGCCACGGCCAGAGCCCGGCGAGGCGCCGCAGAGGGACGGTCATGGCCTCGGCTGGAGCGGCGGTGTCCGGCCGCACATGGTGGACTTTGTCAGAAATATCAACCTAGCCTATATGAACAGGTCCCACTTCTTCTTTATTTATTTATTTATTTATTTATTTATTTCTACCTCAGTAAACTACCTGCTGAAGAAATGAGCTATAATCCAAACTGTTAATGATGAAGCGCTTCCATTAGAACTCCTTAAACTTCCATTCAGCATCTGGGTTAAAATACACAGACATATATAAAACACTGCAGGTTACGGTAGAGAATCGAGAGCCGATGTCGGCGGGCCTAAATGAACGTGCATCCAGTGTTTATTAAAGTGAGAGGTGGAAACTCCGATGCAGCATGAAGGAACCCGAAGCGTGCTGTGATTTCCAAAAACGCCGCTCTGCATCACACCAAAAACTCAGATCTCCTCGCTCGCAGGTTGTTGTTTTTTTTTTTTCCTCAGAGATGAACTGGCGCAGATATCCGTCTCCGCTGGCTCAAATCCCGGTCATGTATCCGACTTGTGCTTTATACTGCAGTGAGACGTAATTCCGCCGCGTCTTTCAATTACATTGTGCGAGCAGACACAAGCTGGGTGAAAGTGTCAGAAGAAGCGAGCCCGTCCCGTAGGCGCCGCATTTTCTGGATAAATCCACCGAAAACGCTCGAGAGTCACGGCTTGAACTTCAAAGGCTGGGATACAGGTTGCCGCCGGAGAGTTGGGAGCCATGCTGGCGGATAATACGCGAAGCCGAAAAGTTGTGCAATGTGTTTTACAGCCGGGCAATTGTGAAAAAAGTAATCCTCGAAGACGCTGCTCGGTTGTGTTCTCGATTCTATGTAATTATTAACCGGAACAAACGGACAGTTTTCTTGCTGAGCTTATAACTTTGTAACTAAACGGGCTCAGACGCCGAAGCGGCTTCTGTAAAACCTGACATTAACTGACGTTCTACAGTCGCTCCTTAATTAAACGAAAAAGAGGCAGGCTCTCCCCCCCACCACCACCACCACCCCCCACCCACCCCCGACTTCAGAGAGCCTCCGCAGCACATTGGGAAATTAGAGCCGACCCTCCTGAGAGCACGCAGGGGAAAATGAATCGCTCATCAAAATTACAAACAAGTAAACGGGAAAAAAAAAAAACAAACCCCGAAACGTGTGAAAGAGTAGTAGTCCAGTCTCCATGTAGTCCCCACTGCACGTCGTTAGGGTCCTGAGACAGAGTGTGCAGTTATGACACCGTCTCAAAAGTTTATCTCCCCGGACTCTCTGTCGCTCCCCTGGGATCTCATTGTCACTCTACCTGCTCGCAGGCTTGCTGCCTTCACGTGAAAGCGTAAACAGATTTTTTTTTTTTTTCTTTCTGTCAAAACTTAACCATGGCAGAAAAAAAAAACAACAACAAAAAAAAACGTGGCAATTAATGACAAATAAATACAAACTGCAAAAAGAGAAAGTTGATTTTAAATCGTCTAAAGAGATTATGCGTAATTACTCATATTGTAACACTCTAAACTTAGTTTTCTGCAACGTTATGCTTATTTTAAAAGCCGAGGAACTATCGAGCACTATACGTTTACATACTTAGGCGAACCCCATCAAAACGATGTAAAAATGCTACATTTAAAAATCTATTTTAAAAAAAAATAAATCCGTTCATTTACTTTCAATTTACAAATTACACGTGAAGGCAGCACGTAGAGAAGCTGAGGGTGGAGCTGCCCCACGCCATCCATACTAATATATATATAAAAAAAGCTAAATGGCTCCCCCTAGTGTCCTCATATGGAACATTTCCGCCGTACCAACAAATTCCTCG
This sequence comes from Girardinus metallicus, assembly GCA_903067095.1. Taxonomy (NCBI): domain Eukaryota; kingdom Metazoa; phylum Chordata; class Actinopteri; order Cyprinodontiformes; family Poeciliidae; genus Girardinus; species Girardinus metallicus. The sequence continues at coordinate 29,221 of CAEGAE010044903.1, forward strand.
TAAATAAACCAGGCAGCTGGAAAGTGTAGTCCGTTTTAATAAGAATGTTTTGCAGTGTGCTTTAAAAATCGTGACATTCACAGGTTTTAAAGGTGTTTTAGACAAGAAATGAAAAATGAAAGCAATTTGTAGTAGGAAATATTCATATTTTTACCAAACATTTTTCTGACGTAAAAAAAAAAAAGAAAACTCACTAAGAAATGTAATTGAACAGAGGTTCTGTTTTCCGCTCTGACACACAACACTGCTTTGAGTTAAAGTAGCTCAGTCGTACAACATTACAATTCATAAGAATCCTTTCCAAAGTCTTCATATCAAATTACAGTCCTTAAAAACATGCATACCTTTTGATGTAAAATTTTAAATGGTTCAAAACAAACATACTACAGTTGAAATTATTCTAGTTACAGCGAAAAGCACAACTGCACAATCACAAAAGAAACTAAAGAGAAACAATTTATATAAAAACAACTTTTCTTTTTTTTTGTTTTTTTACACAGAAAGGAATCATCAAAGTGGAGCCTGGAGTCGCGCTGTGAACTCATTGTGGATACTTCTTGTCGCAAGCTGAATCAATCAGTGAGCTGAGAATCTAAAGGGGAGATGTAACCGCCTGTCACCGACTCTAAATAATCACGTAGCCTCTTTCTTTCCACTACATTTCCTCTAAATGTGCTCCCGTCATGCCTTACCTAAGAAGCAAGTCCCTGTGCTTTCCTGCTCATCTTAATCCTGAACCGAGTTGCTAACCTCGACATTTACGAGCTCAGCATCATTGTCTTGATCAAAGTGAACCTTGCCGAGACACAGAGGGAGATGACAAAAAAAAAACAATAAATAGAATTTAGTCTACTCATTCCTGGATTTATTCTATGTAAACAGGTGTGATGGTAAACAGAAGTTTTAAGCGTTCCGCTCCGTACAAGAAAAGGAAATGCAACTTGGTGAAAAACTTTCCCCAATTGTAAAAAACACAAGGTTGTGGAAACTAAAGGAGGATTCTCCGTCGTGTTAAGGTTATTTGGAAACTGGAGCAAAAGGTATAATAGTCGAAACATTAGGCAGAATCGTTATAAAAGCACTACTCCGTCTCCCAGTGGGGAATCTTATTTTTAAGAACATTATTGTCTATGCAATATTCAGTCAGTTAATTTTTTTTCCCCCAAGGAATAAATGAACTTAACTGTGCCGTTCTGCTTAAAAAAATATATATTAAATATTTGGTTTTAGATTTTTGATACCACAAAATTGTACTAAGTGTTTTGCTCTAATTTCTAGTGCAAATATCCCAGTACACTCAAAATAAGACAAAATTAACGTACGAGTAACTTTTTAGCAAGATTTATTAGCTTGTTTTAAGTCAATAATTCCTTAATATTGATTAAGGAGATGGCAAATTATTTCACTTATAACAAGACATTTTTCTCATAAGTGAAAACGTGGAACTAGTACTCTTTTCCATCAAGATTTAGGAATGATTGACTTAAAACAAGCTTCTATGCATTACCGAAAGGTTACCAGTAAGTACATTTTGTCTTATTTCAAGTGTACTGCGATATTTGCACTAGAAACTACAGCAAAAATACTTGCTAAGACCTTGTGTTTTTGCAGTGTGTTAATTATACACAAAGCATAAAGACACACGTTAATTCGCTTAGGTTCATTTCCTTCAAAAGCAAATGTTAACTCCAATAAAGATGTGTTTGGCACAAAGACTTACCTCATATGTAGCATCTTCAGTCATTTGCTCAGGCACTGGAACCACAAGCTCCCTCTCCTCCTTTTTAACTACAGGAGCTCTGCCGTTTTTACATGCGACGGCAACCCTGGGGTCAGAGGAAGGCTGTGGCACGGAGACGTGTTTCTCTGCGCTCTCCACTTTCACGAGACAGGCACTGGGTGAAGTTTGCATCACCTCATCTGCAATCTGGAAAACTACATCTAAGTTAACTTCAGGCTTTTTCGCTTCCTGGCTCTCGGGGGTTTGTAAGTTGCGGTTGGGGTCGTACACGGTCACGGGACCTTCAGCCTAGACGAGTAAAAAAAAAAAAAAAAAACACGATTCAACGTCAATTATGTTTTAAAAACCGAGTTAAATGATGAAAACATTTTAAAAAAATTTCATCCACTCTTATTCACCGACCTGGTAAAAACGTCTGGGAGGAAACTGGAGGCCTGTTATATTCGGTGAGACAAGGTTCGGGTGGAAGCAAGGGCAAACTTCAAACAGGAGAAGACATTAAATTGTAGAGTTTCAAGTCAGGACTTTGAGCTGCCGTGTGACTGCATCTGCATATTTCCTCGCCGAAATATTCATGTCGCATAAACCTTTTAGCATTTTCTCTCATTGTGACCACAAATGTCAGTGTAACTTACTGCTACTGTATGTGATAGATCAATACCAAGCAGAACATGGCTTTCAAGTTTCTTTTTTTTTTTTTTTTTTGCACGCATTTCAATGCAGCATTTTTAATCTAAAATTATTTTCAAACAGATGCATATAGAAATGTCATAATTAAAAAAGAAAAAAAAAAAAAACTCTGGAAGTTAGAGACTGCAGAAGACTTGAGACCGGTGGGTAGGTTCACCTTTCAGACGGGCAATAAGCCTAAACATGCAACCAGGGTGGCAATGGACTCTTTTAGATTATAGGAAAAACAAGGTTTAAAATGACCTAAAGTCCAGACTTAAATCCAAGTAAGAATATGGAGAAAGATATAAATACTGTATTAAATATCATTAAGATTGAGCAATACTGCAAAGAAAATTGGTGGGGGGGGAGGCGGGGGGGAGGACAATTTGCTAGATGTGAAAGACGACATAGACTTGAGCTGTATTTGCAGAAAAAGGTGGTTCCTTTGTTGAAGTGGCAATAATATTTTAAAAACATGCTATTCTGAAAACTGTGCAACCTTTAAGTAACTTTGCTGGCTTGTCAAGTCACACCACTACAACCTTTGCCGTACCTGTGGGGTAGTAGCCAGGTTGATACTGGGGATTCCGAGGACTAAAACTATTGAAATGCGTTTCTCCGTTGCTCAGACGAGGTAGGAAGCCCTGCTGGACATGCAGGGTTTTGGAGTTTGAGGACCCTTCGGTGTAAGGGTGCCTCAAAGGCATCGCCCCGTCTTTCGCCAGGGGCAGAGTGGTAGGGGAGAGAGCCGCACCAGGAACCCTGCGCAGGTACCGTGGTGGCACTGGGGTTCCACTCTGGGGCCTCGTAGTCTGGGATTTATGGGGATGGTACGGATGCGCTGGTGGCTGGTTTGAGGGTCGCGGAGGCAAGAAGTATCCTGGACCAAACACAGTTTGACATGAACAAAATTTCTATTATTTTTGTTAATTCTGGTCAGTATTAACAACAGGAGTTCGTCGGATCTCACTTACTTCCTTTCAGGACATTGTCTTTGTCGTCTGTGCTGAAACCTAACCGCTGGTATCGGTTGGGGTTGGGAAGCCGGGAGCTTATGTCCTGCCCGGCTTTAAGCTTGGCTTTGTTATCCACAGTGAGCCTGACGAGATTCTCCAAAAGCTGCGGGCAGCTCCGCTGAAAGTTCGGGTTGTGAAAATGATGATACAGCCTGTTGCCCGCTTCCTCCTCGTGGTCAGCGGGCAGATCGACCTTTTTAAATCCATACAGGTTGAGCTGGCGGACGAAGCTTGAGAAGTTGGTGGTCTTAAAGGTGTCGGTGCTGCTGAAGGTTCTGGAGGTGGGGGACAGGATCTGGGTCTCGAAGAGCGGCTGGTCGATGACAATCACCTGGCCGCGGCTGTCCCAGCGGATGGCTGCGTCTGCCGGGTTGTTCACCAAACGCCAAAGCTTGGCGGGGAAAATATTGGGGTTGATGTTGCCGGGGTTGAAATTGTTAGCATCATCCATGCTTTCATCTGTATAGCTGGAACAGGCGGATGCTAAGTGGCGGGGCTTCCTCTGAAAAAGCAACGGACATCATGGGGCTAACTTAGCCGTTGTAACCAAGTAGCTAATAGTCTCGTTCGTGGAGACCAAAAGTAACAAAAGCCCAAATTCATTATCAAAAAAAATGAAATAACGCTAATTATTACAAATAATAATAATATTGTGAGTGGAAACTTGAGGAAATTTCTGAAAACTGCAAGAATGTTCAGCAATACTCGAGCATTGCTGTTAGCAGTTATGAAACGTTGGCTAACTTCAGCAAAAGCCTCGCTGAACGCCTTTAAACTAAAACAAACCCATATGTGACGTTATGCAAGACTAGGTTAAAAAAGTCAAATATATATTTTTGAAATATTTAGTGCTAGAATAAACCAAGACTCAGTTGTAAACATACCTTGGGTCACTGTGGCTCAAACTGTTGGGAATTCCCAAAATCGTTGGAGCTGTTGGAGGTCTGACGTTTCCATGGTAACCTGGTTCTGGCTCCAACTGTCTCCATTAAATCAAAATTCAAATCAATTGAGAAATACTTTATTGATCCAAAAGGGAAAGTAAATATTGTTGTTACTCTTGTAGCGCTCTGTGCTACAGCACATCTGGAGAAGCTTCTGACTGAAGCTTCTGACTGAGGACGCTCAGGGTTGTCCAAAATTGTTTTAAACTATTTCAAATGGCTTAAATTTGATGTGATTCACTGTCTGACACTGAATCTAATTTTTACACGTAGGATGTAACAAACTCCATCTTACCAAATTAGAAAATCATGAAAATGGACATTTAAAAATGTTATAAAAGTGAAACTCGTAGATTCACTATGTAATATGTTTATCTAAAATATATTCACATTTGTCATAATTATTGCTTATGGCCAATAAAAATCTTAAACACTGTATCTCAGAAAATTAAAACATGACACCAACCAAAATAAAAATTATTTTTAGAAAAAAATTTTGATGGCAAAGTCTTGTTATGTCCTGCACAAATGACAATTTGAGTGGAAGGAAGAAGTGTGCATTAGCAACAGGAATAACCACAGACTTGAAGGAACTGTGAACCAAAGCCAATTTAAGAGCTACACCATGCGTGGGCTGCAGCAGAAGGAGTCAATTATTCAAAAGTCCCCATACGTGTTCATTCATCAGAGACAGCCTGCGGGACGAAACCGTCTCTGTGACGTCTGGTTTTTGCAGACGATGCTCCTTACCACCAGTCTAAAAGCAAAAGTCTATAAACAGTCTGTGTCCAGGATGTGTGGGGTCTGCATAGAAAAATAACTATCAATGTGTCATTTGCAAATTTAGGAGTTTCTCAGATGGAGGTACAGTCATTTGTGTACAGAGAGAAGAGGGTTGGCCAGAAGACACACCGTTGGAGTATTGTCAAGAGAAACATGAGAACCTTCCACACAATGCAAATGAACTGAATGTCACCATCAAAGCAACCTGGACTTCCTTAACATCTTCACAGGCTTATCGCCTCTGTACCACACCACATATATGCAGTAATTCATGCAAAAGGACAACTGACCAAATATTGAGTACAGATACATTGTGAGAAACAGATTAAGTCTAGATAAAAAAAAATATTACTTCAAGGTTATTACTGCTAAAGCTGGTTCTGGCAAGCATTTCAGTCATAAGTTGGACTTTTCCTATTGCCAATTAGTTTCTACTCCTATTTTTATACGTCGCATCACAATTTTGATGTATCAATATAGCAACTTAAAAGCTTTTTAAAAATAAAATATTTTGTATTTCAATTTTTAGAAAAAAATACATGAATATGAATTATTGTAAATCGAATGCTGAATTTTACTGGCATGGTTTAAATTCATTGTCTTTCAGCCGCAGAGTAGATTATTTACACATCCGGAAGCATTACAACCCATAGTCCAGAAAAGACATCAATTAGCGGCTCTGGTATTAATATATCTTTAAGGTGTTTCAAAACTGATAGCTTCATGGGATTTTGTTTTTAATCAGGCGCACAATTAGGACGCCATAGTGTGGGTCCTAGAGCTACCTGCTACGTCATTAGTCGTCGCTTAAAAAAAAAAAAAATACATAGCCACAAACATTAGCCAGTCTAATACCTTGTATTATAGCAGCACATTCTTTGGAAATTTAAAATAATGGCATTAGAAACAGTGCCAAAAGACCTCCGCCACCTCCGGGCCTGTCTGTTGTGTTCTCTTGTAAAGGTAAACCTAGTAAAGACCCATTTAGCGTCTATGCTAACTGTTAGCTTTCCTGTCGCATCTGTTTTTCTATTTTTAATTTACCTCTGCTTAATTCATCCCTTGTGGGGTTTTTTTCCGTCTTCAGACCATCGACCAGTTTGAGTATGACGGTTGTGACAATTGTGAGTCGTACCTCCAGATGAAGGGGAACAGAGAAATGGTTTATGAATGCACAAGTTCTTCGTTTGATGGGTAAACACTCAACAGTCAACATGTTGCAACACTGACTTATCTTGTACAGCACTTTGGTGAACAGGAAAAATACAAATAATTAATTGTTGACTTATTGTAATGTTAATTTCCTTCCTGTGTGTTCCCAGAGTTGTAGCCATGATGAGTCCTGAAGACAGCTGGGTGGCTAAATGGCAGAGAATAGGTAAAACTACGGCTATATGTGCTCTAAACACTTCCTTCGTTTCCACTGAAATCTGTCATTTCCTGTTAACCCAGCCACCACTGTTAAAATTGTAAGCACATTTTTAAAAATCGGTTGCGTCTAAGAGAAAACAACTTTTTTTAGTCCATCAAAAAAAAAAAGTCTGAATTGACTGTGGATTGCTACAAGCTACAAAGTTCTGTTAAAATCTATGTACCTCGTTTTACATTATGTGAGAAATTGTCACCCCAAATAAATATCAGTTCATTTATAATATTATGTTTATTCAACCACCATGTCACGTTTGTAACAGAAATTGCTAAGAAAAACAAAGGAAAAAACCCCCACAGATAAATATTAATTACCTGGACGTTTCTCACAGCTGCAATAGTCTCAACAGCAGTTTCCTTATAGTTGAAATTTCTGTTCATTTTCTCCACCTGCAATAAAATCATTGCAACTTAGTATTAATTTTCTACGCTTAAAACGAGTTCAAATAACATGTCTTTGTTTCTTTCACAGGAAACTGCAAGCCGGGTGTATATGCAGTGTCAGTGACAGGCAGGCTACCTCCAGGTAATAGACCTACTGCAAAGCAGACGCACTCTGTAGAAATGCTTTTGACTCTGTAGCCTGCCCATAATGGTACAAAAACCTGACATGATTCAGTGCATCAGTTATGGAGCAGGAGAAATGTCTTATTTTACCTCCTCCAGTAAACCATACTGTTTACCTTAGATGCAGAAAATGCAAAACAAAAAAAAATTTGACGATTTTGCTGTTTAGTGTTTTATTACTAAGCCTTCTTGCCCTTCATGTTGCTAATGATTTTCTCCCTCTTCTAAGGTGTGGTGAGAGAGCTGAAAAGCAGAGGAGTGATGTACAAATCCAGAGACACAGCAGTCAAAACATAATTCGTTCAGTTTCCTGGATTCTTGTCTTTGTGCAACAGCACATTTAGTCATATACATCTTTTTGATCCTGGTTCTTTTTGTCATGTTAAACAAAAATAAAGGTTTTTGTGGTTTTTTTTTTTTGTTGTTTTTTTTCATAACCGTAATGACTGTCTGATCTTTGCATGTTCTGGAACTGAAAATGTTGACGAGGTCGGGTAACAGGTGGTCACCACTCTTCTTCTCTGCGCTCAGACTTTTGTTTTGGTCAGAGAAGGGCCGGTGTGAAAGCTAGAGAAGGCGCTGCCTGCCAGAATCGGGCTAAAAATAGCTCGTTTCTGTGTGCGGAGCAAAGTGAGACAGGCTGCAGGATGACACAGCAGTTTGCTGCTGAGTAACAAACCACAGCCGAGGAAAGACGCGAAGCAGTGGAGTCATTGGAAAGAATAACTGCTGTCATGTTCATTTATTGATGAAAGCGATGCAGCCCAGGTCAGTGGAAACTGTGGTGATCCAATGCTTAGTCACTTAGATTTAGGAAATTCCCCCATGTTTCTTGTGATGAGACAAAAAAAAAAAATAGAACAGGACTGGCCTCTCATTTTCTGAACTTGGAGTTCAGAAAGCAGAGCTAATGTATCGCTAGCTCTGTCTTTGGATTAGGCTAGTTTTATGCAAAAACACTCTTTATTGGATTTGGGTACTTTTTACAAAGTTAATTCAGCAATTTCATGAAGTTTGTCGCCAGCATAAAATGCTCTAAAATTTTCAGGAAGATGGAAATTAAAATTAAAAGCAAATTTACTTTAATCTAACTCAGGACTTTGCTACCATTGAGCAACAGTTATTAGATATTTCTAATATCTGCGGCTTGTGAATGGTTTAAAAATTGACACATTTTTTTTCTTTCCACTCAACTTTCCATTTGTATGTTTGGATTAAACCTCAGTAACAGACCTATAGTGGCTTACTCTCCCGTGAGGGGTATCCAAGGACAACTGACATCAGTTTTTCCCCATTACTTTGTAGGACATAAACATTTCTAGACTAAATATCCTTTTAAAAAAATTGTCTTGTGTGGACTTACAAGTTGTTGTTTTTTGTTTTTTTTTTGATAAACTGAATTTTGGCTTTTCATCAGCTGAAAGCCATAATAATCAAAATAAACATAAATATAATGTATGGGTTTAATTTTTCAAATTGAGTTAATGAAGTACATTCAGTTTTCAATGATGTTCGGTGTTTAGACTGGAATTAACTCTAATCACCATGTCTGGTCTGGACAGTTACACAAACATCCTCGATCTTATTCATCTGGGCCACAAGATGGCGCCTTCTACTGAGTTTCTCTTGTTCGTAGGACACGCGCCGCCTGTCTGCTCCAAGTCTCCTTCCTGGTGTCCATCGCCAAAAAAGCCTCCGGTGTAACCAGAAGGGATCTTTCAGTTTTAGTTACTGCCGTGGTTACAGTTTCACATACAAAAGAATAACGTCTCAGGTTGCTTGGCTGTTATTGTCATCTGTTGCGTGACACAGGAAGAAGTCCTGTTTACGTCCCGAAGGCCTGCAGGTCGTCTGATTGCACTTTTATTTATTTTATTTATTTTTTTTTTACTGATGCATCAAAGTCACGCACAACTGAGGACTTTTTAAAGTGGGCAGAGGAAGCGGCGCATTTTGCTTATAGCTGCTGCGGAGCTGATGTAATGTTGTTATATTATAAGTCCTTAGTGACAGTCCGGTATGACACTCTTAGCTTAATCCACAACTGACAACATACCCAAGGTGAAAATATGGAGACCTAATTTCAAGCTCAGCTAAATAGCTGCTGTTGTTTTTGGGGTTTTTTTTGTCATAAAAGCCTCACATTTGATGACTGAAAGTTGTCCCAGTTCCTTTTATCCAGAAATGATTCTGTTTATGTTAATGACAGACCACAGAGGCCCGCAAAGGACGGTAAATAGGAAGACGGAGTGACGTGCAAACCATGTAGCTGAGAATAAGGAAACCGGTCCTTTCTCTTTTCTTTTCTTTCGTGGTTGCAGAAGTAGGCAGTGAAAAAAAAAAAAAAAAAAAAGCTGCAGTAGCTGAATAAAAGGATATAGATGTAGATTGTTTTTTTTCCACATTTTATGCAATACAATGTGAAAAATTGTATTGCATAAACTTCACATAAATTCAGTTTTTTACCAAACTGAATTTATGTGAAGTACCATGAAAATGCTCACTTAATCGGCACAAACAAAATAAGAAACAGCTGGAAAAAAAAACAAAAAAACTTATCAGATATGTCACGCAAACAGAAACACACACACACACACACACAGTACACTGGCACAATCAAATAAACTTGAGCACATTTTACGCCAGCTACAGAAGAAAATCAAATGTTGGTGTTATTATTCCCTGATGGAAATAAAGTCATGATATAAATGCTTTATCTTACAATATGGGGTTTTTACAGTACAGCTATGAAACTTTATGACTTATCTTTTTCAGAAGTGGGGAACTGTTCAACTGTTGGTTTAAATGTTAGATTTCATCAAACTATTTGCTGTTCAATAACAAAGTACCCTAACCTGTGGAACCCCAGGTGATTTTGGCTACTGCAGATTTTACATTGCTCACGTTACAACCACTGTATTTTATTTCCATTTTACATGACAGACCAACATAAAGTAGCATATAACTGTGAACACTGTTACCCTGAAGCCTGTAAATAGGTAAACAGAATTCGCCTGACTATAATTTAATATACGGTTCACTTCCAGCAGAACAACAACCCTAACCATACAGCCAGAGTGACAACGGCTTCTCAATTGTAGCTGAGAACAAGGAAACCGGTCCTTTCTCTTTTCTTTTCTTTTCTTTTTGTTCGTGGTTGCAGAAGTAGGCAGCGAGTTTGGCTTCACAATTCAGCAAGGTCCAAACATATCCAAATGAGAATCGGTGGCGCGGTTTGAAGACTAAAGTTTAAAAGGGGTTGTCAAATACGGATGTAGTAATGTTTCTAGATGGCCCAAGTTGATAGAAAACATAATCCTACAGGTTTCCTGCAGGGAAACAGTGAATAGACTGAAACTTATATTGGGCTTTTTCAGTCATACTGACCACTCAAAGCACTTTACACTCGGGCCACACTCGCGCAATCAAAAACATTTATGCCCAGGGGCACTATGATGCGTGGAGGCTGGAATCAAAGCTGCAATTTCAAGACAACTACTGAGCCACAGTCGCCCCGGAAATAAAGTTCTGTACTTTTCTGTCTCCCAGAAGCTAAACACACATAGACCCAACAGTTTTCAGATTTCTATGAAACACTGTTGCTATCAAAGTCAAAATTATGCCCCATTTCGTGTTGATCTGTCACAAACAAGATACTTTTGACAGATGCTTACTCATTCACATGAAAGGTCTTTTAACAAGATAGAAACAATAAAGGAAGGAAGAACTGTAGAACAACTAATTCCAAATAAAGAGCAGAGATTAGCATTGTTGAAGGGATTAGGCAGCATAAAGGATAACTTGGTGATACTGATTTATGCTAATGCTATGGCTAGGTCTAAAACAGGTGACATTATACTCTTAGTTTACTACTGTTTTGACTCCTAAAAAAAAAAAAAGAACAAGTTTTGTGTTTTATGTCTAAGTGTTTCAAAATATTTCAACCCAAAATACCAAAAATGGTAAAACCGGGCTAATGTTAGCTTAACGCAGCACGTATCTACAGAGCGAAAAAAAAAAAAAGTGAATTTATCTTTCTGTTGTGGTCTTGTTTTCACACGAACAGCTAAAAGAATGAAATTACATCTAGGGCTGAAGCAGGAAATGAAGAAACAGCTCAAAATAAATGGGTGGGGAGTGAATGAGGAAAGGAAAAGAAAGGCTTGCTACAAAATACGGCAATAAAAAAAAAGAATACAGAAAACGAGAGGACGCTACAGAATTTCAGCAGCACGTTAGCTTCTGTCTAGACGTGGAAAAGTGAACCGGGCAGGTGCAGTTTATGTGTCGTCCTCTGACCTAAATGTGGCGGCAGAAAGGGGGGAAATTGTAAAAACAAATCTGAAACTGAATTAGCATTCTGTACCCGAGCCCCTTTCCCCCCCCATCATTTTCTTCATGCTTGTGTTTTAGGAGCAACATAAAAAAAAAATAAAAAAAATCAGTTATTCAAATCCACGGGGTGTTAAGTGTTATTTTCCACTGTGAGCTGACTAGAGAGCGGCAGAATCGAGCCTTTCACTTATGGCTGAAGACAGTCAGTCATCCAAAGAGAAAACCACAAGCCTCAGGTTGCGCACGTCAGCTCGACGCACGCATGTGCGCATGGGCTCACAATCATCAAATTGTTCATATTTTTTTAACCCCATGTCTGCCATCCTGTGCTAACGTGGCTGATTTTCAACCTCTTTTTTTTTTTTTTTTTACTTTTCTTCCTCCTCCAGTGCGAGTGGAAGCTCTGTCGCCTTTAAAACAACACGTGGGTGAAGTCATTTCACGAGAGGTGTGAGCTAAAAACAAAACCGAGAACTTAGCTCAGACGACCACAGGCGTTGCCAGGAAGGCTTTCAGCTCCACCTTTTAGAGTCTCCCACACATAGAGCTTTGTTGAAGCACACCCTTCACTTTTACACACACACACACACACACACACACACGCACACACGAGAAACACCAGAGAGGCCTCTCGACTCTGTCTTTTTGCCCTTATTTGGCTACATCAGGTCTTTGAGCTAAACGGAAAGCGTCAGATCAGTAAACGAGGTGTGGAGTACGAGGTTTGAGTGAGAACAATTTATCTCATCAGATTCCATTTGTGCTTTTTCTTTTTCTGAAGTGGACGACATGGAGCGGGGGAAGTAGGAATGTCAAACCGTAGAATGGACATTATCAATAAAGCCCCACACACGCTCAAACCGAGCTCGCGTTTCATTAGGCTGACAACACTTCCTCTCTCCGGCGGACCAGAAAGCAGCCATAGAAGCGAGAGCGGCTCACCGTACCGGAGGCTTTCAATTCCTTTTAAAAGCAGCAAGGCCTCACCGGTCTGACCCGGTTCAGTCGGGCTTTTCTGGAAAACGATAGAGTTGAAAAAAAAAAAATGAAATTCTGTTTTGTTCCTGGTGACATACAGGACGGTACAAATTTAGTTTTCTACTGTTTTTTGGGGGGGGGTGGGGGGGGGGTGGAAACTAGATCTTACAGAGTTTTAGGCCGAACTCATTTTCATTTTAGGCCATATCGAGATCATGAATAACCCACTAGCAAAATGTTAAAAATATTAATAAATATCTGTGTCCGGAATCAATGAATGCTTTGTGAAATAAATAATATGGAACAAATTGTTAAAATCGATGTGATAGGGTAGTACACAGATTTAAAAAAACAACAAAAAAACGCTTTAATTTGATTGATAGAAAAATATTTAAGAATACAAGAGTATTTTTGGAGGTTTTTACGTTTTCCTCAAGAGTCTTATAGGGCCACATTTGGATTTGGCCCCCAGGCCTCGAGTTTGACATATTTTATATGATGAAACACTTCTTAAAATCTGAAAAACATAACTTTGGGAAATACAAGAACAGTTTTCAATGATGATTTTATATGTGGAGGGGAATAAAAAGCAACCTGGTGCTATGTGGGGAAGTTTCAGATACGTTAATGTTTAAATGGTTTCTTGATTCTACAGGACAGGCATTGACCAGATTACGGTGGTTAGTAGTAAAGTAAACGAAAAATGTGGCTCATCACAATTAAGCTATGAACTAATAAAGGAAGTGATTACTTTGGATGTATATTTTTTTTCTATGTAAAAGAAAAAAGATGTTTAAAAACAGTTTTATTTTTATTTGTTTACCACGGTTATATCTGTGTGCTATTAAAATTTGTTTCATAATCTGAAAGATGTAATTATGACAAGAAAAAAAAAACTAAACAACAAAAAAAAAAAAATCATGTAAATGTAAAAAAACAAAAACAAAAGAAAAACAAGAGATAAAGCTAAACAAATGAACCAGGTGTCCTGAGAGTTACCCTGGAGACGGAGGTTCAGAGGTCAGACTTTAGCAGAGCCAACGCTGGATTTTCTGCTTTGATGGGGTTTTTTTTTTGTTGTTGCAGTTTTTAAATAAATGTACTGCGTTACTAAGGACAAGAATTTTCGCCAGCATGAAGTTGAGGTTGGGAGAGTAAACAGGTGCAAAATCCTTTGAAGATAAATTAATCTGTTACCACCGCATCATATTCCCACAGTCAGCTGGTAATTTGAGCATGTTTGTTCTGTAAAAAAAAAAACTAAAACATTTCTGGAAATAAACCGTTCAGCTTCCCTGAAGGACAGGATTTACTCTGCCACTATACAATATAAAGTTTCCAGCATACAAGGAGAGAAATCTTTGGGTAAAACAATTTACAAAAATCCTTCTGGATTGTTCTCGCTTACCCTTATCCGTCTTATTTACAAAAAAAAAAAAAACAATAAAAACAGCTCCTTCTCCTCTGAGCTTCCGCGTAGTTTTAGTGACAACGAAAAGCAGCTGGTGGGCTGATCCCAGGGCCTGCGAAGGAAGATAAGGTTTGAGTAAATCAGAGATCATTTAGTCACTAATCAGCCAACATTGAGAGGACATGATGTGTGACATGTGCTCATGTCTGTGCGCGCTAGCTAAAGCACTGTGAACAAGCTAAAGGTACAAAATGGACGCTTGACTGACACCAGCTTTATGTGCGTTCCTGTAGTGGAGATAAATATATTATTCTGTCTTCAGTTAGGATGATAATAATCCGTTGGGATAAAATTCCAGAAATGTTTTTGCAACACTTACCTGATCTGTTTGGTGAATTGACTCCCAAATTTCAGACATGCCGTTTGGCGAACGACAACTGAAAAGCAGGTTGTGTGAGGCAGAATGAAATAACATGTTTTGCTTTTACTGAACTTAACAAAAAAAAAAAAAAAAAACACAAACAAACTCAGAGCCATCCAAGCCTTCAATGCAGTTTAAAAAGGGTTGGATGGAGCATGGATTATTAGAGGCAGGTAAATCTGGTAATCGTCACTTCTCCTCAGCTCACCTTGTAAAGGTTTAGGTCTAGGAGCTGTCCGCTCAAAGTTTCGGTTTTCTGACAGAGTCCTGCTGCTTTTTCTTCTAAATTATCCACTATTTCAAAGAGTTCTCAATGTAATGTACTCTAACGAGGTTCCCCAGGCCTGTATCAGAGATCCACCACAGTAGTTAGCAGTGGGGATGATGTCTCTTTCTAGCCGTTGTTCGAAACCCAACCCTCCAGGAGTGTTTGTTACCAGGCTCAGACTTTCGCGGTATCTATGTACTCAAGTTTTTTGTCAACTCTTGGTGCTCTCAAGATGCCACTCTGCTGCAGTTCTCCAATGACGAGCTTTTAAGAACTTATTTTCTCCACTACCTAGCCTCCTTTCTATGTGTGTGGGTAAAAATATGGGGTCTTTAACTTGCCTAGCGACAGGCGGCCTCCATCACCTCATACCTACCCAAAGGAAAACAGAAAGTCATGGATAAATACCTTGAATTCTTAGAGACTCTGATCGCTTATTTGAGTCTAAACGGATTGTTAGGGAGTACCAATGACTGTGCCACACGTTATTTCTTTGATAATACGTTATTTTTAAGCATGGAACCTCCTATTTTCCTACTGAATAATGTTAATTTTCCCAAATTTATACGTCAATAAATGGCCAGCACTGTATACACATCTCTCTGTTTCTGAGCAGATCAATTCTAGTTCAGTGTACATCTCCTAGATCCAGGAGGGACTCGGGTGGTTCGGTGGTGCCGACACCCAGCTACAGCTTTATGGGGGTTGGGAGCAGGGAGTGGAAATGGCTGACGGCCTAGATAAGGTCTATCTGGAGAGGCAGCCTTGGGTTGGGAAAACGTCGCTTCACTGGTCACAAGAGGAGATGGGATAACTTCCTAAATGGCAAATCTATGGATGACTGAACTCAGGCAAGACATGTTCCCCATGAAACCGGGGTATTCTTCCCTCACAAAGACCGCAAAGAAGTCTGTCGCGCTGCCATCACACAAGCTCCATGAATTTTTTGGGCATTTTTTTAGGTGGAAGGCAAATACAAAGTAGAGCGTGACTGCGAATTGGAGGGAATACTTCTGGTTTTCAAAAACTAAAAATCTGAAAATTTGTTGCATTCCTTGCTGTTCTCTAACAAACCTCTCCAGAGAGGATCTGGATTCATACTGAGATTACATTACACACAGGAAGCCTCTACTTTGTTTACTTATTAGACGACTTCTGGAGGCAATTTGCTGTATTGCAGTTTGTTCAAGATGTCAGATTAAACGGGATGAAAAACAAACAACATTATAAAAAATGTTTATACTATTTAGAGAGCTTCTGAAAGCAAAGAGCTCTCTAAATAGACAGAGAGCTAAATTTGGCTTCCAAATTTAACTAAATTGTATCATTTTGCTTCCACTTCGCATTTCCACACAACTTTGTTTTTGATCCAGCCTCTGAGGTCCCAGCAGAATTCATTAATGATTCTGGTTGATGTTATAAAACGTAAAGCACAAAAATGACAATAAAATTTGTTCTTTTTGGTATGAACTATTAGACCCAGCAAAATGCGTGACTATAAAAGACTGAACTATGATGTTCACTTTATAATTCCTGCAATAAAACCTGTTTTTAATCAACACTTTTTATTTTATTTTACAATCTGCAGATGTTTTATTACAGAAGCTGCTAGCTAGCATTTATTAAGAAAACGTCTGGGTTTTTTTTTCTGCTTTACTTGCAATGTTTGGCCGGCATCTTTATTTTGTGGGATAAACATTTTAACAGTTAAAGAAAAAAAAAAAAAAAGACAAAAAAAGATGCATTACTTTTGTTAACTCCAGGAACTGAAGAATGAAACAGTTTCCTTTAGCTGAAGCTAGCAGCTAGCTTAACTTGGCCTTAAAAGCATTGTTCTAATAATTAAAGTTCAGTAGTTGCAAGATTAAGACAAGTTTAATAAATCTCTGGGCAGTTTGCTTCAGAATATTCCAGCAAAGACATTATTTACTTCAGTCAAATATATTTTTATGACCTTATTTCTCATATTATTTCCAACTAGCGTGTCTATGACAAAACATATCTTTCTGTTTTAGTTCTGAAAGTGCGGTAATAGTGTTTTCAGATAGATGCAACCTTTTATTTAAACCTCAAAATGTAGTTCTGTGCCAACCAAAAGGTCAATCAACCGTAACCCTGCAGTTATGAATGTCGCTCCGGTTCTTATTTATCAAATACTGTTTCCTCATGCGTAACTTATCACAGAAAAATGAATGGCTGGATTCTTACATGCTTTTCATTTATTGTGAAACCCAAACTCTGGCTTTGGAAAACTAGTAGTAAAAAGGAAAAAAAAAGATATGAAAGAGTTGCCAGGAGAAGTGAGAATAGGTAAAAAAAAAAAAAAATATTGCAGAAGAAGCAAGAAGAAAAAAAAAGTGTATGGTATAGATTGTGAAGCAGAAATACACACAACTAAACAGTTTTTCCTGTTAGCCATTGCAAAACAGTTGAAAGACCTAGAGTAATGTGTTGCCCAATAAAGCTTCCCAGGGTTATTTCTGTTAAGCTGAGAACAAGGCCAGTTTTCTTTACTCTGCATATTAAGATGACCTAGATTAGATTGTAAACGGTCAGAGGAAGAAGAAGAAGAAGAAGAAAGAACTCCCATCACTGAGACATATAGATGTTTGAACTCTGTATATAAGAAGCAGGCTTCTTTATTTTGTCACTTTATAAGTAGAAATAGTCGACCAGAGCAAAGGGATGTATCTCATTGCAGCAGCGTTTTTATATGTAGGCTTTAAGTAGGTGGTTGCTGTTGTAACATTAACGCAGTTCACAGAAGCGCAAACCAACAGTTCATATTCGCTGTTACCTGCCATTTTGATTTGTAATATAGATTTGTAATATAGAGTTGTCAGAAAAATGTCAACAAATTAATAGTAGTTTTCAGGTAAACATGTTTCATTGAGTAACACTGGCTACATGGCAAGCTAATATTAGCCGTTTAATTATTCAATCCATCGGTTTTGGTAGTTAATTTAAAATCGAAATTGTAGAAAATTACACCAAACAATAATTAGTTCTACTGGTGCTAAAATAATTATAGCCATTTTATATTACGGCATTAGAATTGCAGCCATATATAACATGTATTGCTATTTTTGATACAACATAGAATAAAAAAACCTGCTAAAAAAAAAAAAAAAGAACAACTTTTTAAGAACTTGCTGCACAAAATATTATCCCAAATTTGACCTTTCTGCTCTTTCTGAAAATGAATGAGTGTTAAAAGCTTCCATGTGCTGAACAGTTACTCAGGCTACCTGCTCAGGTAGAGCCTGCAGGTGGCTGCTCGACAGACACACTGTTTGAAAGCTGCGTTTTAAACCAGCTGCTCCTTCAGTTTGCACACTTTTACGGAAGCAGGAATACTTCCAAACACCCGCACGCTTTCTTGCAAGACAGGGAAAAGCTTTCCTCAGATTTTCCCGCTGGCAGCGAACTCCACACAGGACCAAAGTGTGGTCACTCTCACACTTCAGGTGAAATCTGACTAAAACGTACTTTTAAATAACAGCAACACAGCGGGAAAAAGTTGCAGGGTTTGAACTTTTTTCTAAATGTCACCAGCTAGTACTTATTCAGATTATCAATTAGTGCTGAAGAAAGCCCACAATTTCAAAGTCAATCATGTTAAAATGGCCGCTGTGAAGCAAAAGGGACTCAATGCTTGGTAAAAAACAAACAAAAAAAAAAAAACAAGAACACAATGACACTTAAAAAATTTACATTTTTGAGTCAGGTTGGAACATGTGGTCCTTCAGTCCCTTCAGAAAAGGGAGGGATAAATTTAATAGGTTCTGTGTGACGACTGCCTTATCAACAAAAGAAAGCTCTGTACATTTTTGTTGGAAACAAATATGACAAATTACCAACATGAAAACACTGAACAACTCCAAACGAAGACAGTGTTGCTCTAATGAAATGCTCTCTTTCAACTGAACGAGTGTTAAGATTATCATCTCCTCACAGGAAACGCTCCGGCAGCCCCAACTGCAGCATCTCGCTCTTTAGGTATTCTGACGGGTCTCATGACTCGTAATTTTAAATATACGTGGCACATGTGGAGCAGAGAGTCATAAGACATGAACTTTTAACGTTAGCATACATCGAAGACTCTCTCACATCTCCACCTGTGAGGAGAAAGAGAGTCGCAGTGTGTTGTAATCCGTTTCCACTTTGTTCAGAAACGATTGCAAAACGTCAGGCTGAGGGTCAGACGGCAAGACCTGAGCGACAAACCTAACATAAGGGGGGGGAAAAAAAAAACAAGCGACTTTACTTATTATTTAATTTAGGATGACATAAAAAAAAAAAAAAAGTTAAATGTTCTAGAGGTGGCAGTCTTCTTGGCTGCTGTTGGCTTTTTTCAAAAAAAAAAAAAGAAAAAAGGAAAAAAAAAAAAAAACCCGGCATCTGCAAAGAGAGGGCCGGAAGAGCAGAAAGACTGTTAAACCTCTTCCTGTGGTTGCATCACGTGGCGGTGGAGGGTTCAAAAGGAGAGAGCTTCTTCTTCTTCTTCATCCACTCCTCGGACAGACAAGAAGACACCTGCGAGGTCGGAGGCGTGGGGGGGGAAACCGTCGATTTGAGCGCAGACTGAAAAAACGAACCAAAAAAGCAGGGTGAGGTAAAGTATGAGGGATGACGCTGTTTTTCCATTTATTAATTTAATCCCGATTAATGGAAGAGGTGTTTTTATCTGTCAACTGTTTTTTTGTTTTTTTTTTGCTTTCTTGCTTCTTAAAGTGTTTTGTATTTTCTTTTTTTTATAAATGATTCTGATTTCTCTTTTGACAAGGTTAATTTAGTTTTTTTTTTTTTTTTTTTACTAAAACGCATTTAAAACGGAAACGGTTTGCTTTGATGAATTTGTATTTCACAGCTAAACGTATTCGCATGATCTATGAAGTCAGCTTACTTTCAAGCCAATGAACCGATATTTTGAGTGTGTTTTAACCCCACTTTAACTTTCTAAGCATACTGACTAGCTCAGACAGAAAAGCTTACTCATGCTTTACAAAATGGCTTCCTCGAGATAGCGCTTCCTCTGATGGTTTGCTTCTGATATTCGCTTTAAAACGGCTGTAAATCAGAAAAACGTCGGGCGGGGTTCCTTAGGCTGCTGATTTTTTTTTTACCACGTTTTCTCTGCCTTTTCTGCAGTTTGAGACGTTGGCCGCCTCATTTGCATTCGAACCGGCTATCTGTGGCAGTAGGCGACGTGTGTGAATGTTTTAAAACAAATCAGGAAGTGAGCGCCTTCTGGTTTCGCACTGAAGCAGTTGAGCCGTGAGGTTTCAGGCTGGCAAACTTCAGAGGTTGGGGGAGGGAAGGAGGGAGGTCGGTTTGCAGCTGCGCGAGCGGCTACAGGTGCAGAAGAAGAAGAAGAAGTGGACCGAAGACCGGAGAGGAGCGCTTGGATGTACAGTGCAGTCATCCATAAAGTAGAAAGCACTACTAAACTCCTCGCCAAAGTGTAGTGTTTCCTACTTTATGGATGAGTGTACTGTTGGCTTCAGGGAGAGCCGAGGGCCCGCCGGCGTCACGCAGGAAGTCGGCGAAAGAAAAGAGGAAGCTGCTCCGTCTCGCGGGGCCACACGTTGCCCAGAGTGTCGCGGCAAGTCGGTTCACATGGGCAGAGTG
The DNA here is from genome assembly GCA_903067095.1 of Girardinus metallicus. Classification (NCBI taxonomy): domain Eukaryota; kingdom Metazoa; phylum Chordata; class Actinopteri; order Cyprinodontiformes; family Poeciliidae; genus Girardinus; species Girardinus metallicus. The sequence continues at coordinate 49,416 of CAEGAE010044903.1, forward strand.
TGGCGCCGAGCGGAGCTAGCTCCTCTTTGTTCTCTCCATTGTCACCTGTTTGGAAACAAAACATGTCCATGGTAAATGATATGCAATCTGTATGCTGTAAAATAATAAAGATGAACTGAAAAATAAATCCTGTGATTCTTTTTTTTTTTTTGTGCGTTTCAAACGACACTAGCTTGTTTCGTTTTTTTTCTGTGAAAATATACATATTTTATTTCAGTAAAAAAAAAAAGATCCATATTGAAAGAATTCACCACATTTTCAAGTCAAGAAGTCCTTAGTGTACTACAGTTTTAGGTAACGACACTGTTTGGACATGCAATAAAAAAAAGAGAAAAGAAAAAAGAAAAAAAAAGAGCAAAATAAAATCTGAAAAATTCTCAAAATATATACAGATAAGCTTCCAGAAAGTGGAGTAAAAAGAATAATAATAATTATTATTATTATAATAATATATAAAAAGGTTCATCTTACAGTGGTTTCAAACAATGAATGTAGAGACAGAAAGATTTTCTGCGACGTATGAAAATAATGAAATTATAACGCGTATCCCACCGGTTCGTTACAGTATATACACACACACACAGCTTGGTTCCCGCTGAGGCGTCGACACAATAGACATGTCTGCCTAAAACTGAAACGTGAGAGCGACGAAATTAAGGCCGAACATGGGTAGAACATGCATGCGAACATCCTGTAAACAACATATTAAGACTAAACAAGGTCTTCATGTAAGGCTAGAAATGATCATCTGAGCTAAAAAAAAAACAAAAAAAAACACACAAACAAAACAAAACAAAAAAAACTTTATCTACATGGGTCTCAGTCGGAGCCAGTCCGCAGAGGAGCCTCTCGTGTTGCTAGGCAGCAGACGGGAGGACCAGACTGGTGCGTTAAAGGCCGTTTAACACATTACAACTATCCGCTGTACATTTCGGCAACCTTCAGGAGAGTCCAACCCCTTGTTAAAACACAAAAGAAGAAGAAGAAGAAGAAGAAGAAAAAAAACAAACAAACAAACAAACAAACGAAAAGCATTCAGTATTGCCTCTGGCTTGCATCTATCCCGGCTATTCAACGTCTAACGTGTCTTTTGACGAACCGCGTTCTGTTTTTGCTCTTGGCATCGTCGTGCTCCCTTTACGAAACCAGGAGAAACTGAAACATTCACAGAGCGAACCCTAAAAAGAACAAAAAGAAACAGTCTGGTGAATCATGCCACTGGGAATATTCCGTCTTTCTCGTAAAAAAAAAAACAAAAAAACAAAAAAAAACAAAAACAAAGCGAAGCACCTAACGTTTTGGCATATTCTGCAGCTTTACCACAGCCAGAATGAACAGGTGCCTCAGCACCGAAAGGAGCCCAGCGATGGAAAACCTGAGGAGCCGCCTGGCAGCCCTGCGCAGCAGAGACGGAGGGGAGAAAGTCAGAGTGAGCGTCGCAGGTGGGGAAAATAAAAAAAAGGGGGCCTGCTCTGGACATCTGCACTCAAAATAAACACCTCAACTACAGCTTTCGTTTAATAAAGCTGCGACAAGCCCTACATAAACAACACAACCACGGTTCCAACTCTCTAACACGGCATTGTGTATTGCTAAAGTCAAGCTAGTCAGCTTTGCTAACCGCACTGCATATGCTAATCATCGACATTTACGTTGTAACGCTGCAAGCTGGAGGTGACAGTAGAAACTTATTGCGGAGTCTATCACAGCACAGCAACGCCTCAAGCCTTCAGTGCAAACGCTCTGCTTCAGCGCAGATCCAGGAAGTGATGTTCCTGCTAGTTAACATGCAAGAAAAAAAAAAAAAAAGAAACAAAGCACGCCAACATTCAAATCAGAAAGAACCTCGTAAGGTCTGACAGACGGCTCGCTGTGCGTTCAAATGACATTCTGTCCGTTGCCGTTTGGAGGAGAGTTAAACTGTAACAAGCTAACGACAGTGTGTAAAACTGAGGTGCTAAGCAGATAGGATGACAGATGAGTCGGTGTGCGTTAGTAGTAGCTCTGGTTTCCTCTGCATCTGCTACACTGTGATAGTAGGGAGCACTTCTCTAGTGGTTGGTTCTACTGCCTTCTCTCAGTTCATTTAAAGAGCACTGGAGATTTTAGTGGTAACCGAAATGCTAGTTTGTAGTAATAATCAGCAGATGATGTCTGGATGCTGCGGATCTGCCTATTTCTCTCTAACACACCCTAAACATTCAGGCCGTCCGGATTTTTTCTTTTGTGTGTGAGAAAGGCATCTCTGCTGTGGATTTCATTTATAGACACACAAGCAAATGCCCCTCTCTCTCTAAAAAAAAAATATATATATATATATATATATATATATATATATTTCATTGCAGTGACCTCACAAAGAAAAGTTTTAAATTGCGTAAATACCAATTGGTTGTTTTTTTGTGACTGGCCTACCGTCACAAACACATGCAGTCTGATACCAGATCCCGTCACCAGAAGCCTGGGCATCGTAAACATTTTGAGGTCGTTTTATTTAAAAATCGGGTGAGAACATGCGGGCAGCACAGAGGTAAAGTACTCAAATTAAAACTTGGATTTCCATATTTTTTTTGTGTGTGTGTGAGAATGTGCCACTGCATTAAAGCTGACTTTATTTTAAGACTTTTTATACCTGCAGGGCCTGAATATGTGTGTACATCTGTACCTACGCTCACATAGACAGAATCTAGAGGCTGATGATGAACCTAGCTCCACCTGAAGCTAAATAACTCTTTCATCTTGTGGGACTCGGCCACGTCGGCCCAATAATCCCCACTAACACATCGATTCTAGGGAAACAAATGAAACGGTGACATGCTTTCACATTCATTCAACCTCAGCAATCAGTAGAGCCCTGCTGCCCATGACGGCTCTGAGCTCACCGGTTAGCTTCACGCGCAGTGCTAACAACTACAAATAAATAAGATTTTGTACAAAGTAACATGGAGCGAGAACAGAGATAACATAACTCCACCCCGTCAGGACGGATAGTGCATTTTTAAACAGCCGCAACAGGAAAAAAACTGCTGCTTCTTTCTGTCGGCTTCAGATAAATAAGGTGGCACCGGCAGACGAGCGCTAAAGCTAACGTCGACCCGGCCGTTGGGAGTCTGGGTGACGTCTGGTCTACTAATCGACACTGCGCAGCATTAAATAGGTCTAAATCATTCTTACGTGTTGGTATGTTATTGCTGCGTCGTTTAACTGCGACAAGTTGATAAAGCGCAAGAATTCAGAATAAATATTTGTGAAGTTTGCTCAACTCGACATGCACATGCTGCAAGCGGCTATTCTGCGTTGCCGAGTCCTCTATGTTTACTCGCTGGTCTAAGGCAAAAGTTTAATCACTGATGGTTGACGCATCAGTTAGTTGCGAACAGCATTGATTACCACATGAGACTTAACAGTACAGGCAGAGAAAAGTGCTTTAAAAGTGATACGAGTGCTCAGAGTCTCATTCTTTCTTGCTGGACCCCAGCTTCTTGAACAGTTTCTTGCCTTTGGAGAAAAAGCCTTTCTTCTTCTTGGCCTGCACGGCCGACGCTGAGGGAGCTGGCGTGTCCGGAGGAGAGGAGCGGATCTCCGCTGCGGCTGGATCGGGAGCAGGGGTCAGGTCGGGGGTCGGACTCGCGGAGGCTTCCAGCTGCGGCTGCAGGTCTGACGGCTCCTTCCTGATCGGGTTCGAAGGTTCAGCTGGGGGACGCAAAGCCTCTTTTAGCGCGGAGGGGACCAAATCTTGCGGCTCTGAAGAGGAGGTGCAAGTATCCTAGCAGAGATAAAGCCGACCTTCAGATGACGAGATGTATATTGTAAACTGTCTTTCTTACTGTTTGTACTCTACTTCTGGAGGGAGTAAGGCTTAAAATGAAGACTGTAAAAAGAGAGGTTTTCACGTGTGTTTCAACAGGGCAGGGATAGATAAACACGGATGTAAAGAGGGACAGAAATAGATAGAGGGCAAGAAGCGAGGTAAATATAGATAGACAGAGACATAGGAAGAGAAAGATGAGAGGCTGAGAGAGGTATTTGTAGAGAGATAGAAGAGGGAGACACTTTATTTATCCCGGGGGTAATAAGCGTTGGTGGAGGATGTGAGGAACTACAGAGGAGGTGCCGACCAACTGAAGACACTTACGATCAAGTCTCAAAGTGTACAGATCGTTTTTGCTTCTGCAAGAGGCCATGCAGGACAGAGGAGATGCAACAGGCAAAAATCAGACAGAGCCAGAAAACAAAAGCACAAAGTAATCATGCACCTTCACAGCGTCAATAAGAGACGGCAATTTTTCATGTCACTGATTTGAAATCTTTACGAATGTACAGGGGGACTGAGGTACCTGTAATTCTTTCCTGGGTTCTGGTGCCGGTTGGGCACTGATCGGTTCTGGAGGAGGAGGTTCTTCTGGGAAGGCTTGCAGGAAGTTGGAGGGCACCAAGCCTCTGTGTCCGTTCAACTCTCCCTGAAAGAGTCGACGACATGGATTCTCTCAAAAAGCCAGACTTCAATCTTTTTCGCTGTCCTTTTTTATGGCAAGGCTGCGCGACGTCAAGGGAAATATTTAACGGTGATTTTAATACTTCTAACTGCAAAGACTACTAATTACCAATAACCCAAGTGTTTCTGATGCTTTTCCTTCTCTATTATTATTACAAAATTCTCCATGAAAAAAAAAAATCTCTGACTGAAACAATGCACACAGAAATATTCCCATGACGATTGCAATCTGATGCTGTTTTTTTGAGTTTAAATTCATCTTTTCTGATTCCATAAAGCAGCTCCATGGACTAACTATAAGTTAATTCAACTATAAGATTGTCTTATTTATAAATATTACAGCTAGAGCGGAACTATTGCACATTTTCTTTTGCACAAATGCTTACACAATCCTCTTAGCTGTTGTACAACTTCCTTCCTTTTTCATTTTCTTTTTAATTTGCAACAACAGGCTCTAGAGGAGCTAAAGTCAACAAGTCGACAAGAGACACCTCCCAAAGCTCAGAGTTTTGAAACTTACGTAGAAGAAACCGTCTTCGTCCATGTCACCAAACACGTCTATGATGTCTCCTGCGCTGAAAGTCAGCTCGGCCTGAACAGAAATTTAACGCAGAGGGTTCGCCGTGACTGAATATTTTAGACGCGTGGCATGGAAAGCAGCAGATCGAACCTCTATGTCGGTGTTGGGGGAGCTCTCTCGCGGATCGTAGTCAAAGATGGCGACCATCCTTTGAGCCCCGGACGCCGGTTTCCCCGCGGCTGCTGGAGCAGCGCTGTGGCTGGGATCTGCGGGCCACACGGTTCAATCAGAGCCGTTATCGAAGAGAATCAGGCAAAATGTCTGTCAGCCCGCAAACACGCGGCTCTGTTTGTCCATGGCGGACTCTCAGCATCATGCTACGCTGAGGAAAATTCACTCCACTGCACAATTCACAACAGGAAGAAACAAGAAATGAGTAAATCGGTGTTAGAATTTTCTACTTCTACTATGAAGTCAAATCGAGCATTTGTCAGGCGATGAACATGGACACAAGCAGAAAAGGTTTACGCATGCCACTTGAGCTGGGAAATGAAAAGAAGAGACGGGAAGAATTAGTTGACATTAAGAACCAGTTGGCCGTTCCTATCCGTGCCTGTCTTTGCAGGTTTGTGGAGGGCAGAGGTCATTGGGTGAGAGGTGCAGTAAACCCTGCTCAGATCGCTAGTCTTTACGACTTTTTAAGACCATTTTGAGAACTTTATGAAAAATTAAGTGACATTTCTGTGGTCTTCTGTATCTCTTGGCAGCAGCTATGGACTTCTCACGTGGCCTACAACCTTAACTCCCATAGGGCCGAGCTTCGTTGCACAGAACGGATGTAGCATTGTGTGGATTGGCAACAGGATCGAGTCAGCCAACTGCTGACATATTTACACTTACCCATGACAGAAGCAAAATACCTAGCTAGCTAGCAAGTATTAGCAGACTTAACTCCCCCAGGGACACAGAGTCCAGTGAGCGACGGTGTCTTCACACAACTCAAACTTTTGTCTGTTACAAAAGAAAGTCTGGTTAGAAAAAACCTATATAGCCACGAGAAAATTAAAGTCGTGATTAACTTACATTTTCTTGAATGCATATTAGACATTTCAAGGCCTTGATTTCAGATTTATGAATTTAAAACCTTTTAAGGATATTTGGACACTGTGATTACCAGACTAATTAACCTCCCCCTTCTTTTGGAGGAAGCCTGAGTACCCAGAGAAAACCCAGGCAGGCAAACTCCAAGCAGAAAAAAACCCAGTCAAACCTGCTACTAACCGCTTCGCCGTGCAGCCCTAGTTGATCATCTCACTGCTAAAATTGCTTTCAACAGCTGAAAACTGCTGTTCGCAAAACATGCTTTGTATTTTCTGAATGTCACAATCAGGCAACCTATAATATAAATGGGCAAATCTGAGCTTTGCATTTTAAGCTGCTAAAATAGTGGCATTATACTAAGCAGAAAATGTTAAAAAAACAAACAAACAGCCGCAGGTAAAGCATGCAGCGCACACTGAAACGCCGTCTCATCATGCAGGCACAGCGGAGCGCTGAAGACAAACCTTGACTGGAGGAGTCTATGCTCTCCTCCCAGAGCGCTGCAGACTCCACTGGAAAAAACATGAGGTGGGGGGGGGGGGGGGGGGGAAAAAAAAACAACCACAAAAAAAAAAAAATTTTTGGGGGGGGGGGCGGGTGGCGGCCCCCTGGGCACCCCGGACACCAGCACAGAGAGC